>LGRX02010584.1:0-20294 GCA_001247695.2 Cymbomonas tetramitiformis
CACCTTTAAGAAAACCGGAGATTTTGGGCCAGCCAGCCATTCCCGTCGACTTGGGTACCCCCCCTTCCCCCGCCAGCGTCGCGTCCTAAGAGAATCGCTAAGAATAAGGAATTTCGGATTTCGAGCCAGCCAGCTAATTTCTTAAACTCATCCACGTCCACGTAACTCAGCCCAGCAGCTTTCTTAAAATTTAGAGAGTCCACCACTGTTACCAACTGTTGAACTGTACAGTATGGACCCAGAGAGCCGTGCGCAGCTCAAAGAATTGAAGCAAGGCTATGACGACGCGATTATTTCTGAAGCTGACTACTTAGAACTTAAAGATATCGTGCTGAACGCTGTCAAGTCCAAAAATTCCCATTTTCATAGAATTTAAGAGAATCCACTCTCGGTGATCTGCCAGCAACCAATTTCCTTATTTTGGAGAATTTCCTTAGCAAAAAAGACCAGCCAGCTATTTTCGTCAACTTGGGGACCCCCCCCCCCAAACGCTGGCTGCTTCCTTAACGTCGAGTTTCCTTAAAGGTGAGCGATTACTGTAATTGGGTAGAGGCTTTTGGTGCGGATGTTCCTGCTGATGGCAAACGCGCCACCCTGGAGGTGGTGCGTATGCTTGCTGACGCGTCGACTCCGTTCGACGCTCTGATTGAACTGCTTGAAGTGAAGGTTTCTGACGAGTGTGACCCTGATGCGGGGATTCGCCTCTTCAACAACAGTTGTCTTCGGGATGCACAGCGTCTGACGACGCTGCCCGAAGACGCTGTTAAGAGACAATTCCTCTCTGCTCTGTCTGGGCCGGCTTACGCCACGCTGGTTGACTCGTTTGCTCGAGCTGACCAGCGTGCGGTTGTTAGTCTGCTCACCCTGCAGGCGCGCGTGCGCGAGCAGTACCGCTGCGGGCGGCTCTCGGGCAAGCGCACTGCAGGGCGCCCCATGTCTGTCGCATCTTGCACCACTGACACTGGCCTGGCTTCGGCCATTGATCGGCTCAGTGCTCAGTTGGTCAAGTTGCAGCGGGATGTGGATTCCCTTAAGAGGGGTGGCCCCAAGCCGCCTCCTGGGAAGCACACTCCGCGCAATTTCCACCGACCTGGAGTGCAGCCGCTTGCTCATTCCGCCTCTCCGGAGGTGGCTTTTGACAAGCGGTCTGGCACCTTTGTCCCAACGTGCAGGCACGAAAAGTGCCGCGCCGTTGGGTCAAAGCATTGGCTCAGTGAGTGTCCTCACAAGGACACTCACCCATTGTCCCTCTCGGCATCCTACTGCCAAGCCGTCGAGTCTTATGACTCCGACGTGCTTGCCCTTCGTTTCCAGCGGTACTATGACGCTGGGGATGAGGGGTCCATGGAGCACTTGTGTGCTCTCGTGGGGCAACCTGAAATCTGTGAACTGTCTGCGCATTCCTTTGCTCCAGAGCCTACGGCTCTGCAGCAGTTCAAGGATGCTGCTGCCTCTGCTGAGTCTGCACCTGCTGAGCATCTTTCCATTGGCCGTGTTGCATTTGCTGAGGTCAGCGGTCCGCTTGCTGGTGGTGTCGCTGAGCCGACCACTGACAAGCAGCTGCTGCCGAAGGCCTCTGCACCCGTGCATGGTGAGCCGGTTAACTTGCATGAGGTCAGCCGTGCCGCCTTTGTGCCGCCGTCTGCCTCTCTGGCTCTCGGCCCGATGGCTCCTGCTGACAGCTCTTTCAGGACATTCAACACTGTCCACCCTGACTGGTTTGACATTGACCCTGAGCCTGTTGAGGTGTGTGATTCCGATGACGATGGGGAGGGCTCCAGCTACCCTCCTGGTGTCTGCCTGACTGAAATTGAGGGGGGTGCGCCGCCGACGGCTGCAGCATTTCGGCGGTTCGGAGTCCCCAGAGGCTCCAGGCCATTTGGCATCGGTGAGTTTGCGCTCACTCTTTTCATGGTGGCTACGTTTCTGTTCAGTGCTACGGCGATGCCGACCCTCGTGGTCGGCGGTGGTGTCAGGGGCCTGGTTGAGCCCGGAGCCACCTACGGCTACGGAACAGTTCATCCCGGTGATGCATTACTGGATTCTCTTTGCCCGCCTGTGGTTACTGCTGGTTCGTCATTGCCGCCGCGGGATGTGACACAGTTCTTTGCTCAATCGACCTCAGCGGCTTTGCAATCTGATGATTTTGCCACTCCACTCTGGGATCCGCCTGACCCACTTGGGTCTGGTGGTGTCAACATTTATGGTGTCTCGTCTCAACTTACTTCGGATGTCTTCCTGCCTTGGGATCCGTCAGCTGACCTCGGCTATGCCGACCGGCTTCACAGTGGCTAGAGTCTGCTTATTTCGAATCCTGGAGGTGTGATTAGCCTTAGCCGCAGTGGTGGGTTGTGCCGGGACAAGTCCCCGGGCACCCAGCTAGAAGTGTATCTGTTTCCAGTAAAGTGCTGTTTGTTATCTGTTTAGTTAGCTCCGCTTGCCTAGCCCTATTGGCTACAGTCACAGCTCCGGGTGGTGTGCTGGACTTTAGGTTCAGGGTTATTATTATGGGCTCTGATAGCCCCTAGCCTGACCTGTCTCTGATCGGAACCGTGACTCCGCTAGTAGCTAGGATGACAGTACAGTACTACTGTACTGTCAGTCATTACTTCGTATTATCCGGGTTTCCGAGATGCATGATAAAAGCACTCGGCCGGACTGTTTATCGGAGCTTAGCCAGTTTGTTTTACCGAGCGGAACACCTGTTCTCGCAAAGAACTCAATACTCAGCTGCGGCAGTCACTGACACCCTCTCCTCTGTGGAGGGCTGAATGTAACGCATGGCCGCTGACTGGGTCATCCAGTGCCCGTGCCGCATGAACTCCGCAAAGGACACCCGCTGAGCCACCACCGTAGCACCTCCAGACCTCATGCTCTGTGTGCCGAAGACCGTTGTGACCTCTGCCTCGGTCTTGCCTGCTGCCTGAGCCACCATTCTGATGACCTCCCTCCTGCAGGCATGATACTCAATGTGCTTGCCATTCAGGGGCACCTGAGGATCTCTGACAGCCTTCCTGCCGTCCCACCCCTGGAAGAGGTTCACTGACCCTGACAGCTGCCCAGCCTCGATCAGCCTCTCGGACAGACTCACTGGACAGAAGTGCTTCCCCCCACGGGCCACATACACCACGTCACCCTCACTGTACTGATCATTCTTCCTGCTGGTGAGCAGGAAGACCATATGGGTGGAGTAGAACCGCATAGCTCCCACCCAGATCATCTTCATATCAGAATACCGGTAGGCACCCCGCCCACATCACGGCCCCCATGCAAGCCACTGTCAACCTGATGATGGAGAACCGCCCCCTGTGGTCTGTGTGGTAAAGTCTGATGCCAGTAGCCAGGAGTACCACCGGCATGGCCGCCTTCCTGTTCCTCACACTGAGCCCGAACTTCCTCTTAGCCTGTTCCCTGACTGCCTTGCACATCTCTGACTTCGTCGGGTTCTGCTCCCGCGGCACCATAGCCACATCATGCACTGCAAAGAAGGCACCCGAAGCCGTCTTCACCACTGAAAAAGTGTCTGCCCTGTCCATAACGAACCGCAAGTACAGGGCCACTGTAAGCGGCAAAGCCGGGCAAGACTCCCGAGGCGGTTGTCTGGCCGCACACCACCGAGCAAACCTGCCGAAGGCCCCCAGATAGCTATTACACCAGCTTCCCACTGCCCTGGTGGTAACCATGTCCACCTTCATGTTCTGCAGCAGCTCCTGCTCCAGCGGGTCCCTAGGGTTGACAATTGCCTGCTGCCAGAAGACCGACTCCAGATGCCCCCCTGCTCAAGCCGAAAAATCCACCCGCAGAGCCAGCACCCTGAATTTAGGCGGGCCCACTGCCGCCTCATTGGCCCGACCGGCGCCAGGCAAGAACAGAGCCTCAGACGAGTCCCTGGGCAGCTCCCTCCAATCCCGCACGAACGGAGCAAAGTGCTGACCGTCGGGGCAGAGAATAGGCCACCAGTGCCTACTTGTCCAATACGGAACAATGATGGTGGCAACCGCAGAAAACCTCCTGAGGACCTCCAAGAGCCTACCAACCAAGCCGAACGGGGGGTTACACCAGTTGTTCTCCAGCCACCAGTCTGTCAAGGAGAAGCAGTCAATATTCTCCGAGCCTGGGCACCACCATCTGTTGTTGAACCTAGGCAGCAGTGCATTCAGGTCCGTGGCGAAGCGGTCCACCGGTGTGCCGACCCCAAAGCCCGTCCAGCCAGTGAAACCAGTACGGGTTAAGCTGCCAGTCATCTCCATCATAGATAGCCGCCAGATAGTCAGCTTGAGCATTAAGCTCTCGGGGAACCCACACTGGGTAAAGTGAAACCCCAAGCCGAGTGCACTCCCAGAAGATACTCACAACCAGCCGATGCAAGTGGTGTTTAGAACTGCACCCCTTGTCCAAAATCTGACAGCCTGTCTGAGAGTCTGTGTACAACTTCAATGTAGAGCCTTCCACGAAGCCTGAGAAAGACCGCAAGGCCTGAAGATAACCCACCATCTCCCGGTGGGTGGAAGACTCCAGCCGCTCTGCCAAAGTCAGGTGGCCCCGAGCGACCTGCTCCAGCCTGCCCGAAACCGCCTCCAGGACTGCCCCCCAGCCAGTACCACCTGCATCTGTCCACATCTTGTTTCTGAAAGCCATAAAGACTTGCCAGATAGGGGCCTCGAACTGTCGCCTCTGAATTGAAAGCCAAAAACGGAGCTCCACCGCCACCTCCTCTGGCATCTGAATAGCCACATCCCAGGAAGTGTGCCTCTCCACCTCAAAATACAGTTCCCTAGAGAACATCTGGCACACCTTCCCGAGAGCTAAACTGAAACTCTGGATCTTGCCTGCCAGTCTGGAAAGCTCCATGGGGGTAGTCCATTGCCCGCCAAGTGTGCGGGAAACCCGAGCCTGGAAGGCATCCCACTTTGCTTGCGGGACAAAGAAAACACCCCTCACTGAGTCAATACCAATTCCTAAGAACTCAATCAGTTGCCGGAAGTCCAATACGGATTTCTCCTGGTTAACCAGGAAGCCACTCCTACTGACATCCTGAAGAGCCGCCGCCTGCTCCGAAGCAAAAGCACTGTCAGACCCCCTCTGGATAAAGAGGAAATCATCCAGGTACAGTAGTGCACCAGACCCGCACCCCGCCTTCTCCACCGAGCAGCTACAGTAAAGACCGACGGTATATAAGAAGCTCGGCTATAAGAAGCCAGCCGCTGGCTTTTTGCCCAAAAATTAAGAAGCCGGCTAAGAAGCCAGCCGCTGGGGGAAAAAACGGATGGCGATTAAAAAATGCCATTTTAAGAAGCTATACCGCTGGAATTTCGAGAAGAGGCTACATTAAAATGATCGATTTAAGAAGCCGTATCATGAATATCGATCCAGTGAACTCGTTCTCAATTAATCGTATACAACGTATCGATATATATCTATATGTATATATGTATATCTATACTTCGAAGAATGCAACCATTATTAAGGTTCAATACACTTGAGAAGTTTTGGATGATCACAAGCACAATGCATATGCAGTACTGAAGGTACACAATAAGTATTCTCATTACGTATGCATCAAGGGTTTTCAAGGCATGGTATCGGTTGTGGGCGGTCTTATGCGTCCATAATTGCATTATGTATGATTGTACTATTACAGGCACTGTACAGTGTACATGACAATAGTTTCTAAGAAGAACCGAGTTTCTTGAAAGCTACCCACGAACCAAACTTATAGCTGTCTACCTCAGGCAAACCACCAACATAGTTCTCGTCTGTCAGCGTCGTCTGTGGATCCATCCTACAAGAGCTATGTGAGCTCCAAGAAATACACCTGAAATAAGAAGTCACCGCTGGGTCTACAAGTCTGTGTGTCGGTTTCTGGGTTTTAAAAGCCGAAATTAAGAACTTCGACGCTGGTCGACAGTCAGAAGTTGGACCCCCAAGATTAGAAGCTGAGCGCTGGATCACGTTGGCGAATCTGGAATCAGAAAATTTTGCCGATTTAAGAAGCGGCACACGCTGGATTTGGATTTCCGATGGTCAGGATTTTGCCAAATTAAGAAACGTGCCCACGCTGGCAAAGGCAAATCCATGACCGTCGATTAAGAAGCCAGCCGCTGGCAAAATTTCCCCAGCTTCTTATATACCGGTATTTACTGTAACTCATTGGTGATTTTTGTAAAGAAGTACGGAGCCGGGGCCAAGCCGAAAGGTAAAGCCTTGAACACATAAAACCTTCCCTGCCAGCTAAAAGCCACGTAGGTGCAAAAATCTGGGTGCAACTCTACGTGGTGATAGCCAGAGGTAAGGTCAAAGGACTGCTGAGATTCAGTAGTTCAGTACCACGTATGACGTATGACAGTGACAGTGACAGTACAGTGACTTCCTACCTGTACTCAGTAGTTCGACTTCGGTAGCTTAGACTGTGACACACGATATGATTGCCTAGTGACGGCCTCAGAGCTTAGATAGCCTGAGAGCCGTGTATTCATTTTCTATCTTTTGATATACCCGATTGCCTCGCTCAAACCCTACGGCGTTCAGCGTTTTCACTGTGTCACTAGGACATTCTAGTAGGCTATAGGCCCACCACTTGCCTAAAGTGGTTTTGATTCAAAGCCACTAAATGGCTGGCTAAAGCTGTAGAGGGGCGAGCGTGGCTGAGTAGGTAGAATGTTGCGGGGTGCCGCGTTTTCGCGGCACAACTGACTGCGTGGATGGAGAGGTGAACGCGACGAGTGGCGGAGGAAAGTACGGAGAGAATGGGTCAGTGAGCGCTGGGGCCCCCGATTGTATGCAGCAAGGCGCAGAGTTTGGTACCAAGTGATTCGCGACACGTTAAGAGGACCATGACATCGGACATCGACAAGCGCGGAGACCTCGACCTTACGCTCCTACTTTCCGCCCACCCCCGCCGCTCCGCATTTTTCCTCACTACTCTATGCGTCTTTACCCGTATCATTTTACCTTAATTTGCCACGCTTGCCGCTTGTTTGTGAACTTTGTGCGGATTTTGAGATCTTGCGGGCGACTTGGGCGTTTTTGACCGCTTATAACTCACGGACCACTTGGACTCAGACATTTTCCTTTGGAGGGTGTTTTTACTTCGCCAATCCCGGCCGTGTTACCGAGTTTCGTGGGCATCGGAGCAGATTTTGAATTTATCTCGGATTTGGCCCCTTCCTTGAAGGGGGCTCACCCGTATCGTTAGGGTTTCATCGCTTCGGTGCTTCGCTTACGGTTACCATGACTACCGTGGATTCTTCCGATGGATTCACCACTCCGGTCCCGGCTGGGATCGACACGCGGAGGGCACTTCCCTTCAGCGACGGCCCTGAGGAGCCTGTGCCCCCTACGCCTGTGAAGAATCGCCCACTTGCGGGTGATGAGACAGGCGGTGCTGTGGTTATCAGGGAATTCCTTAAGGACTGCCAAACTATTCTCCGCGAGCCTGGTCACAGGGCCAGTATCATCCAGCAAGTTCGTGACCAGTGCCGGCCCACCCACATCAAAGCCTCGGAGTGGGTATTCGACATCGACAAGATCAAGGGCCAAGTGCCTCGGGAAATCGCCTTGGACCGCTTCACTCAGGCGGTGAAAACCCAGCTAATTGACTTCAATCTCCAGTTTGCCACGGTATTTCACCCGACAGACCTCACCACATCTGTTCTCCCTGAGGCCACTCGTATTCTCTACCGCATCCTGACGTCATTGGTGCGAGGATCATGCCTTCGGCTCATTGAGGAGTCGGCCACGGTGTCTCCGGATGATGGACGCCGCGCATGGCTCGTCATCTGCCGGGCCGTTGCCAGGCGACGCAGGCCGTGGGTGTCCCATGGCTACTTATTCGAGACAGCGCCAGCGATCGAGCTGCTGGAGGATGTTGACCCCGAGCCCTATATTAAGGGTTTCATGCAGCACCACACCGCTGTCCGGTCCGAGCTCAGACCTGGTATAGAGCCTGACGATGTGTGGGGTGTGGGGTTCGCCTTGGACCTCCTCACCCTTCGCATGTGCCCTCTGTATTATAAGGATCTTCTGCAGGAGTGGAGTTCCAAGACGGCCGAGGGCAGATTGAAGAGGGCTCTCGGCATTCAGCAGTTCACGTTGGCCGTGAAGGCCTTCCACCAGCAGCGGACAGAGGAAAAGAAGCTGCTTAAAGAGAAGAAGAAAAAGGATGGGGTCTCCGCGTTGGCGGCCGCACTCCTCTCTGGGGAGTCCCCTTCTGCCGCCCTTATGGCCCGTGCGGGCATCCCGCAGACTCGCATTGTTGGTGGCCGCAGGCGTGACGAGCCCAGACACCCGCCGCAGACTCGGGATGCTCAGCCGCAGGCATCCGGACAGGGTGCTCACCGGTCTGGGGGCGACAGGGGTACAGCTCCCCGCGCCAGACCGGCCCGCGGCGGGAAGAATCGACAACAGAACATGAAGGGGCACAGGAAGGGCTCTCACCCTTCCCCTCATGCCCCTCCACCGCGGACTCAGGGGCAGCGGCAGCCTGCATCCGGTGGTTCACCGACTGCCTTGAGAGTGACCCGAGATGCACAGGGCCGCCACACGGTCCAGTGTTGGGACTGCGGCGGCCCTCACTTCCGCCGTGATTGCCCTGGAGGGGTGCAGAGTGCGCATGTGGCGGGGTTCCACCCCGAGGGCACGCCGATTGCAGACATCCTGTCAGAGCTGGATGCGGCTTTCCTCGATCCGGAGGAGGAGGTTTACGAGTCATGCTTGTATTCTTACTCATTGGAGCTCGGGGAGGCACCGCTTGACCTCCCCGCGGCCCAGGCGGCTGCCGTTGTGCCGCACTCTGCCGTTGACAGTGAGGAGCCGTGGACTGAGTCGGAGTGGGCTATCTGGGACTCATGTGGCCGCTCGGAGGAGCAGTACTACGACGCTGTCAGCCGCTTCAACTCGTACCAGAACCCTGACGATGGGGAATGCCCCGACGGTGAGATGACACCTGCTCAGCTCCATGTTGCCGTGCACCAGCCTTCGGACCCTGCCATGTCTCTGCAGCACTTCAGTGTTGAGCCGCAGCAGCCAGCGGTGCCGGCAGCCGACGTGCAGATCACAACAACCAACACCGAATTCCCTGGAGCTGTGCAGCTGGTGAGCACGGCACCGCCGTCCCGGCCCAGGGGTCCGGGTGGCCCGGGCCGCAGGCCCTATGGGGCGGGTCACTTCATGTACATGAGTCTGCTGTGCATTCTAGCATTCTCTGGCACGGCAGATGCGGTGCAGTCTGGTGGTGCCTCCGGTGCTGTGCTGGAGGTGCACCCGCGGGCTCTGGTGCTTTGGCATGCTATCACCTGGGGTCTGGCTATCTCGGCTGGTCTTCCTGCCGTTGGTGCCAGGACTCCCGTGCGCACCTGGCGACGCCTTGTCAACCGGCAGTCACCAGCGGGCGGGCCCCAGCCTTCAACAACCCAGCCTCCGGCGGGTGAGCCCCGTGCCTCTCGCCGCTCCTCACCAGTCTGGACTGCTGTTCTGGTTATCTGTAGCCTGGCCCTGTGTACCTCGGCACTACTGTTTGGGTACTCTCTGGGTCTGCGGCAGTCAGTCAGGCAGTCAGTCAGTCAGTCAGTCAGCTTACCCCACCAGCAGGGGGGTCCGTCGGCCGTTCTGCTGGTCAGCTTTTCTCAGCTGATGGACTGGCTACCGGTGATACCGGCTTATGTCTGGTCTCTGGTTATGCTGTGGGTACTTATGCTTCTGTGGAGCTTGGTGTACTGTCTGGTCAGCTTGGGTCAGTTACAGTGGTCTACCCTCTGGTACCCGCTGGTTATACTGGTATTCTGGTCTATGGCAGTGCAGAGTCAGTTCCATTGTATGTGCCCGACGAGGAGTGGGCTGCTTCTGGATTCAGTTCTCTGGCCAGTGCTGTCCCTGCACCCGTCCGGGTTGACAGAGGCATCGTGTGTGACTCTGGAGCCACATGTGTCATGTGCGGGGACCTGTCGGCCTGCACCGACGTGGACTACACCCGTACGGTGGCCTTCACCATGGTCACGGCTGGGTCTCACAGGACGGATGCTACTGTGACATTCCATCTGTATGGGGTCTGTATCCAGGACGGAGCCATCGACCACTTCGTTCTCCCAAACTCACACTATAAGGCCGGCTGCCGCACTCTCCTGTCTTCTCGGGTTATGCTTTCCCTCGGCTTCGGGTCCCCTGACCTTGTGTCCCTCACTTACACCCACCTGCCTACTGGCCGTGTCTATCGGATCATTGACTCTGGCACAGACTATATGTGGGCGGAGGTCCCTGAGGGGGCAGCCAGTGCACTCACCCAGACTGTCTCACGTGTCCGCACCGGTGAGATCTGTGACTGGATGTGGGCACGCTCAGAGTATGCCAAGTGGGCTTTCCTGAAGGGCTCGCCCGCTGCACTGGCCAAAACCGGGGAACACAACTTTGACATCTCCCTCTTCGGAGACGACCTCCCCCCCGGCGTGGGTAACAACCAGACCTGCCCAGTCAGGTATTCACTGTCTGATTCCTGCTGGGGTCACCTCTGGGCCGGTGCCTATATATACGGCAACCCGCCCTTTGACAGACTCACCTGTGAGCGGATGCTCAAGAAGGCCAACCGAGACTTTGCAACCGACCCCGAGCACACGGTATTCCTCTTCCTGATTCCCCAGTCACACCTCAGTACCTTCAGGCAGCACCTTATTCACTGGGAGGTGCTACATGTGTACCCGGCTGGCACAGAGGGCATATTCAGCTACCGTCGTGAGCACACCTATGCTGGACGGCCCCTTCAGTCGGCTGGCTCGGAGGGAGGGGGGGACCGTGTCTTCATTGCTGGTACCCCGTTCCCGGTGGCTATCATCTACCGTGATCAGTACACGTCCATGAGGTTCACCCCTCAGAGGTGGTGCCATTCCGCATATGCTCATGCTCATGGTCTCAGGCTGGCTCAGCTCATGGACCTTGGTGTTGAGATCGCCCGGCCTGGTACTACGGTTACCCGGGAGCAGCTGCTGGCTCACAGGACCTGTGCTGAGGCCTGTGCTGTGTGTGCCCGTATGCGGACAGTACAGCCGAGTCCGAAGCACCCTCCGGCTGACAGATACAAGGCTCAGAAGCCTGGATCTATGTGGGCGGCTGATGCACAGGCCCGATCACGCCTATTGGCTATGACGGGTCGAGGTACCGCTGGACCTTTGTGGAGTTCACTGTGAGGTTTACACTTTGCTACTTCTCTGCTGAGAAGTCAGCATGCAGCTTCGTTCTGGCTCAGTTCCTGGCAGATGTTGTTCATCACGGCTTTGCCTGCACTGGCCTGGTCCTCCGCACTGATTGTGCCCCGGAGCTGTGTGACCCTGCTGCACAGGCTCTGTACAAACACCATGGCATCAAACACCTGCAGTCGTCACCCACCCTGCACTGGCAGAACTTCATAGCTGAATATGTGATTGGTAAGATCTCGTCGGTCTCCCGTGCACTCCTGGAGACAGCCGGTATGGACCTCACCTACTGGCCTCTTGCAGACAGTCATGCCTGCCTGCCTATGGGATATCCTGCCTCATGGGCGGGACGCCGTGGTGCCATTCTATCACCTTATGGGCTATCACTTTACCTACTCCCGTATCGAGATATTCGGCACCCTGTGCACTGTGGCCATGGATTCTCAGCAGATGCGGGCCCGCCATCCGGGGGTCTCCAAGAAGCGGACCCCCCGGGCCTGGCAGGGGCGGTTTGTGGGCATCAGCCTCAGGTCCTCGGCCTACAAAATACTGGACCTGGAGAGAAACAAGGTTGTTTCCGAGGGCCGGCCAGACTTCATCAGAAACTACTCAGAGTTCGGGCAGGTGATGTCATCGTACCCTGCCCCCGCTCCCGACGAGCAGCACTCCGCACCCGTGCCCAGTGACAGGCCGGAGCCGTGGAGGGACTACACCACTGACATGGTGGTGACAGTCCATTCCGTGGCTGCCTATTATGACACCCGGGACGGTGAGACCTATGCCACCGTACGGTTGCTTGACACTGGTTCAGCCGACACTTTCTGGACCACCGCCCAGCAGTATGTCATGGCTGACCCTGCGGGCACTGCTTGGTTTGACTTGGTCCACTGGCTGGACCGCTGACTGTGTCAATCAATACTACCCGCTCTGGACTCTGGCTAAGGCTCAGGAGGCCCGCGGTGATCCGCTGTATCCGGCACTCATTGTGTCCACGGACATGAGGCGGTCCAGGTCCTATGGGGTACTCTTCCGGAATATGGCCTACGGTGATGTGACTGCCCCACGTGCCTATGCCATGGACCTCCGTGCCAGTCTGGTGGTGTCACATGGCACCTGTGGAGGGGGCAAATGACCATCTAGGATATATCGTCGCATAATGCCATTTATATGAATCAAAATGCATTGTTTGAATACGATTTCATATGGGGATGACTGTGTTGCAACTTTTGCATGTTGTGGAATTTTCATGTGCGGCTTCTGACTGCATATATTTGCGATTGTGTGAAAAATATAGCCGTTGGCCACTCAAAACTAAAATTAGCAAAATCCGTCAATACATCGGCATTTTCTTCTCATCATTTCATGTAAGTGTTTAACCAGTCGAAGCTTTAAGCTTTGCATGTTACAGAATTTTCGTAAAGTGGTTAAATCGTGTGTAAATTACGGTCAAAGGCAAAAGTCAACGAAAAACTAGCCGTTGGGGGAATTCCTAGATGGTCATTTTACCCCCCCTCTAGGTGCCATGTGGTTCCCTGATACCCACAGTGCTTGCCACCTTCCCTTCTCCGACCACCCGGAGCAGGACCAGTGGCTCCTTCCGCACTATGTGGTCCCACCAGAGGACACGGTCGGTACATTGCCTGCCAGCGGCACGCTCAGCTTCTGTCATATCTCTGCTGACCTCGCCGAGCGCCTATACCACACTGCGGCTCCTGATCTGCCACTGCCGGGTGGGTACCGCCAGGCACTGTCTATGCCTGATGGGGCTCAGTGGGAGGAGGCTATTACCGGTGGGGAGGTGCAGCCTCTGATTGACCAGGGTAAGATAGAGCCGGTGGAGGTGCTACCCGACGGTGAGATCGCCACCAGCACCATCTTTGTGCTGAATAAGCCCTGGAAGCCGCGGGATGGTCTGCCGCCCGTCCAAATTCATAAAGCTCGGATGGCCGTGGCTGCCACATGGCACTGGGGCTATACCCAAGCTGAGACCGCATGCACGGTAGCAGACCTGCCCACCTTCCGCCTTCTCTTCATCCTGTCTATTATCTTTGCTGGTATGGGGGTTATGGTCTATCACTTTGACGTCAGTCAGGCCTTTGTTCATGCCCGTCTGGAGGTTCATATATATGTGCGGTTCCCCTCTGGGTATATGTATAAGGGCAGATATGGCTATGCCAAGCTGCTCTATGCTCTCTACGGGCTACGGACGGCTGGTGCTTCCTGGCAGAAGCTGGCCAACAAATTCATGAAGTCCTTCACCTATCAGGGAATGCACTTCACCCAGTCCACATATGACCCGTGCCTATACTATATTGTGACCTCTGTGTTCGTGGCCTTCGTGGCTGTCTACGTGGATGACTTCGGGCTGACATGTGAAGATGCCTTCCACCAGGCTTTCTGGGCAGCTTTCCAGGCGGCATTCAAGAGCAAGAATCTTGGCCGTATGACAGCCGTCCTGCAGCTTGCGGTTGACTATGAGCGGTGGGGCATTGCACTGTCCCAAACCAGGCAGATCAAGGAGCTCATGTCCAAGTTCAAGCTTCCGGCCAAAACCTTTCACAATCCGATGGATGTGAACCTCGTTATCCAGAAGCCGGAGCACCCTGATCTCACCCTTGTCACCCCGTATCTCTCACTGCTTGGGTCCCTGCTGTGGATTGCACGGTGCACCAGGCCGGATGTGTATTACTCGGTCATATATCTGGCACAGTTCTCCTCATGCCCCTCGGCTTAGGCCTGGGAGGCACTTCAGAGAGTGGCTCAGTATCTATACTTCACACGGCACTACCGTATCCGTTATGCTTACCCCAGTGCACCGCTTTCTGTGCTCACAATACAGGTATATTCGGATGCTGACCATGCTCGTGACAAATTCAACGGGTGCCTCTCCTACTCGGGGGGCATTGTATTCCTCAACGGCATGGTGCTTCATTGGGTATGTGCCCGCCAGACTGATGCTGAGATGTCCTCCACTGGATCTGAGTATGTGGCCGCCTCTGTGGTTGGGCAGCGGGCCATGTCTGCTATCCATATGATTGTGGAGATGTTCGGATTTATCAGAATCACGCAGCAGGAGCCGGGTGTGTCTGCTCTGGCTCTGTCTACGGCCTTCCCTGCAGCTGACACGTCTTGGATGCAGAGGGCGGCCACGTTCTTCGAGAATCATGCTATGGGTCATGGTCAGATGGGCCCCGCCTCTCCCCTACACTACCGGGAGGCTGAGCCTGTTCCTGACAGCAGCCTGTATGCCCTGCCTCACGCTGTGCCAGTAACATTTGATGGCACAGGCTACGAGGACGGTCCGCGGGAGTACCACTCTCAGCGGTCTGGCATGTATGGTACCTCTGGACCCTTCATTCCCAGGCTGGAGCTCCCGGTGGCTGTCACGATTGACAACCAGGCGGCCTCCTCCATTCTGAGGAATGTCATGCTATCCACCAAGATTAAGCATGTGTTGATCCGTTTTCACTGCTTTCGGGGGTGGGTGTGTGCTGGGTACCTAGTGCCTGTTTACATCAACACTTTACTCAACCTGGCTGATATCTTCACCAAACCTCTTCCTGGACTCAAGGACAAGGTGCGGGTGATCATCAGCATGATCGAGTCCTTCATGGACGTGATCCGCCCGCACCCCAGTGGTGCGGGTAACTCCTAGGTTCTCTGGTCCTCTGTCCGGCTGAGCTGCAGGCCTGTGAGCCGGCAGCGGTCGGGCAAGGGGTCTTTCTGGTATGACTGGATTGATGCCCTTTGACGTGGTGCCCTTCTGGACTGGACTTTGTGTTCGTGGACGGACTGGTACCTATGACCTGCCCTATGAGACCTTAGACACCGACAGCTCTACTCTGACCTTAAGCACATCTGACTGGATTCTGGCCTTTGACTACATCCTGTACTTCTTTGATATCTTCTATGACCTCGAGTACTGGTTGACCGTCGAGCTGAGCAGCATCGGATGAGAGTATCTATCGGGGGGCGAGATCTGGCGGAGACCAGTCACTATTTTCATATCCTTGTGGCAGTCCACCTAGTTGGTATGCATATACTAGTACTTTAGCATTCGGTTTAGAGGGTTAGCCGGAAGCGGGGATGGCGGCAGGTCGGCCCTTTGGTTGATGTTGTCCTGATCCGTGGACGGGGACCTCTTAGTTTGCATTAGCTACCTGTTTCACATTCTTGTGCCACCTCAGCCGAGGTGGTGTGCTGAGATTCAGTAGTTCAGTATCACGTATGACGTGTGACAGTGACAGTGACAGTACAGTGACTTCCTACCTGTACTCAGTAGTTCGACTTCGGTAGCTTAGACTGTGACACACGATATGATTGCCTAGTGACGGCCTCAGAGCTTAGATAGCCTGAGAGTCGTGTATTCATTTTCTATCTTTTGATATACCCGATTGCCTCGCTCAAACCCTACGGCGTTCAGCGTTTTCACTGTGTCACTAGGACATTCTAGTAAGGACCAAAGTGAACCCTGCCAGGAAAGCAAGTCCCGCACAATAGCCAGAGATTCATACTTGAACTTCTGAACTACTACAGTACAGTGGAGCCCTTGCCACTTGCATATACAGTATAGCCCTTGCCCCTTGCATATACAGTGGAGCCCTTGCCACTTGCATATACAGTGGAGCCCTTGCCCCTTGCATGTACGGTGGGTATCCCTTGCATATATAGTGGAGCCCTTACCACTTGCATATGCGATGGAGCCACTGTCACTTGCATATATAGTGGAGCCCTTGCCACTTGCATGCCTCTGATGGAGCCCTTACCACTTGCATATGCGAGTGGAGCCCTTGTCTGCATATACAGTGGAGCCCTTCGCCACTTACATATACGGTGGAGCCACTTGCCCCTTGCATACAGTGGAGCCTTGTCACTTGCATATGCGGTGGGCCCTTATCACTGCATATACGATGGAGCCCTTCGTCAATTGCATATATAATTGGAGCCCTCGTCACTTGTGTATACGGTGGAGCCCTTGTCACTTGCATATACAGGTGGAGCCCTTGTCACTTGCATGTCTGATTAGACCCTTCGTCACTTGCATATATAGTGGAGCCCTTGCCACTTGCATATGCTGTGGAGCCCTTGTCACTTGCACGCACAGCAAAGTCCTTGTCACTTGCATATGTAGTGGAGCCCTTGTCACTTGCATATACAGTGGAGCCCTTGCCACTTCTGTGCGTGTCTCCGTGCGCGTGCTAAGATATGTGTTAATTGTGCACCAGGCACTGGTTCCATGAAGACCATGCGCAAAATTTTCCCGGGTGTGAGTGAGCCCGAGCTCAGGCACAAGTACCTTGAGCTCGGCACCCTTGTTCCTCAACGTCTACGAGAGTTGGGATATAAAGACTTGGGCTTCTTGAGCACAGCAGCCCCACGGCTTTCCATGGCCTTCTTGGAACACGCCAACTGCAAAGCCCAGTCGCCGGGGAAAAACTGGTACCAGGAGGCGCCGAGGAAGTGGTCACCAATTTCTAAAGAGCATGTACGGCCTCTCCGGTACACTGCTTTGGGGGCTCTCACCAGGGACGCCCCCTATGTCGAGGACACGGAGTATGCCCTCGAGCTTCTCAAGGTGACTATTCCTACTTGTTTTTGTGGCGCTTTCTTTGACTCTCTTGAATACTTTGGAAGCTTGATTGCCTCTACTGGCGCCTATGTTCCAGGACCCACGGGTAAGGGGAGCTGCGCCTCCATCGTGGCAAGGGCCGTTAAAGAAAGCTTTCCCCACCACGAGACCACCCACCACCACACCAAACTTCCAAGATACAGGGTCTTTGGCATTGTCACTCATGGCATCCACTGGCAACGAGCGTGTACAGCCACTTGAACTTTCCATGGAGGTCGAGGAGCGAGCTGACACCCCGAAAGATTTCATCACCTTGCTTACCAGCATGGCTTCTGCAAACGCAGGCATAGGTGAGACACCCTTCCGGACCGAGTCCACCTCCCTCACAAAGATATGTACACCATTGCAAGGACACACGTATCTCACAGTGATAAACATATCTCACGAAGATAAACAGCTAGAGATATTCAAGCCCTTTGTATACGCACACCACACACACAGATACCCTCATGTCTTAGCACAAGCGTAGCACACACATAGATACACATATCTCAGAGATGGTCAGCCTTGCGTACACCACATACCCCTCCCCCCATTACACACACACACGCCACAAATATCTCAGAGACACATGCATATCTCACACAAATATACATAGCCATACACAGAGATACACCTATTCATACTTAGAGATATACATATATATTCATACACACATATCTCACAAGCTATACTTGACTCACAGAGTGTGGGGTAATATTTTGTGTGCAGGACTTGCACGTAGCAACATAGCCACCGAACTCTCGCGAGTGCACACTGCAAGTGCAAAGCTCTTGTCACTACAGTTGGAACTTGCTGGCGCATATGCGAGAGTTCGAGAGCATCTCCCCAATAACAAAGAGTTCAACCAATTTTGGGGGGTCGTCCGTGCTCAAGCACTACAATCTTCGGTAACCCCCTCCCATACACTTACTGTTTATTCCCCCCTCCTCCATTTTGTTGTGTGTGCTTATTTGTGGAGTGTGTTATTTAAATATTAGCACCTGCACACTCGAGTGTACACTCCACATGACGGTAGTGGGGGCATGTTTTTTCCCCTCAGACCACACACTCCAAGGAGTTGGTGCACCTCCTGGACACCACAATATCATCGAAACGTAACCGGAATAAGTGGCTCCGGTTTGGGAAGTATCTACACCTGGTGTCTAAGGAGTTTGCCCAAAACCTCGTGGAGGCGTGCACTTGCCCCATGAGTGAAACCTCAAGAGGGCAATGCTTGGGAGTGGTCTACATCTTGAATTTTCGCTTGAGCGGGGAGCTGTCCTCGCTGGCCTCTCCTGGTGGGCGGCAGGCGATGCTTGAGGCCATAACCTCCCACCGGCGAGAAGGACTCCCCCGCATGACTCGTTGTGTGAGGGACGTGCCCGAGTCGGATGACGAGGAAGTGGAGGACGTGGAGGACGTGGAGGACCCTCCTCCTCTACCAGTAGAGAAGGAGGTGTCAAAGCAGCCACCCACGACACCCCCTTCAAAAGTGGCGACTCGGTCACGGACTCCACGGACTCCACGGACTCCACAGTCTTCTTCAAAAGAACCAGAGAAAGGTTAGTCCAGGATTTCTCGTAATGCATGAGGTTCGTGATTGACAACTTGAGTGACAAGTGCAAGTATTTTTGTGTGTGCCACAGGAAAAGTTCATGCTCAAAACTTGGTCACGAGCAAGGTGTTCGAGGCCATGAACACCTTCCAAAACGACACTAACATGTCTGCCCCAGTACCTAGTGCTGATCCACAGGTGGAAACTTTTTCTTCTTTGGCTGCAAACATTTTGTTTGCAATAGGTTCCTACGTAGTACAACCTACTTTGAGGGGTATGAGTTTGTGGTCTATATGTATGCTCAGTTTTCGTTGACTTGCTTTGTTGTTGTGCTTGCAGAAGGAGCCGCTGTATGTGCCACAGCTAATAAAGGACCTCCTGAAAAATGACTCGGAGTATGAGCAGACTCTCAAAGCGCATGGGTCCAATTGGATCACACTAAAGTCCGACCAAGACTTCAGTGAGTTTGGGCTAACCAAGCCCCCCGAGAGCACCGAAGGACACCGAGTACACTGTATTGTGGTATGCACTCCCTCCTAGCTTGCCGTGAGTGTATTAAACTATTGGTCTATTTATATGTATGTATCGTGGGCAAGGCTGGCTAGGTGGCTAACACACTTTTGGTGAAAGGCTGAGTGTGGCTAACACATTTTACTTCGCGAGGTGCAGGTGTATAATAACCTTTCTGGATGGACACCCCCTCACTCCAAAAGGTTCCCAGACAAGGTTTACGAGGATAAAATGGGCCACTCACATGACCTCAACCTGAAAATAAGGCCAAAATCCAAAGAGGGGCATGAAACCTTCTACCTCTTCTCAGGTGTGCACCTCCTTGTTTTAGCAGCGCTTGCAACCATAAGCACACACACACACTCGAGCGTACAAACCACTGATATATGTCTTCGTCTTTGTCAGGTCATCGGCTCGAGCTTGCACAGTGGCCTTTGCCAGTGGCCCCTTTTCTAGTAACGAGCACCCTTTCCCAATCAGGTAAAGAGTGTGTTAAACAATTCTCTTGTGTACTCTTTTCAATGGCGTCAGCTTTGCCCGCTTACAAATTCCTTCCCGTGTATTATTTTTTGACTTGTATTGTGTGTTGTTTGTCTTTAGACCCCGTTTTCGAGGAGATACTCCAGTATGCTCGATGCCTTCGTTATGCCCCTGTATGGCCCCTCCTCACTGACCGAGGACTATCCAAACAATTTGATGAGATAGACGGGCAGGGTGAGTGCTCTCGTGGTTTCGTGACTGTATGTAATTATGATGTTGCTTGCCTTCTTGCACCACCTTGCTGCGTGTACAAGAAAGCACCCCGTGTGCGTTCTTCCTGCGTGACCCATGGCCGCTGTGTCCTCCAGGAGGTAATCACTATTTCCACAACGGTGGTTCCTTTACCGAATTTGGGGAGATGCTCGAAACTGTGGCCCCCAAGGTACGCGCCAAGGGGGTGCAGCACATCGTGGTAGACATCTGCAACCGACGGTTTTCCACTCACGATGTGATGGACCGGTGCTATGCCACGAGAGCAGCACGGTGTGCTGTACCTCGAGTAGGGGTTTGGTTCAGGTGGGTATCCTTCCAAAGTATGATGTCCTATTTTCATGGTTGTGCGGTACACATATAGTTCCTCCACGTTACCCAGCAATAGCGGAGGGGGGGTGCCTTGGTCAGGCAACATTTCAAGAAACCCGTCTTCCCGCCGTCCCCAAATGCAGTACCTTCAAGACTGAGGTGGCTCCACGAGCACAACGTGCTCGGCAAGTTGGCTACAGAGTTGAGGACGTCTGTGGCATGGCATGGTCACGAGGCAGGAATCGAGCAAGCCATTGGAGCTTTCGTTGGAAGGGTACAAAGCCTACAAACCTTGATTTTTTTGAGAAATCTTTATCTTTACTTGTGCATATCTCAACACAGCTCGATATATCTTTGTCTGTGAGATATGCTTGCC
>LGRX02010585.1:0-38815 GCA_001247695.2 Cymbomonas tetramitiformis
GTAGAGGAAGTGGGCGAGATTTTTAAAAAAAAACTCATCTTATTGTTATAAGTAAAATAAAAATTATAATCCGTCACAGTAGTCTGCTTCTTCGTACTTGCTAGCTATTGCAAGGAAACTCCACGACAACTGCATCAATGTCGGAGTGAATGCGCATCAAAGCCCGGTAGAGGCTATAAATTGGCTTCTGAACTGGTCTGACAAGTTTTGGCGTAACATCGATTTTCCTGCGAATCCTGCGATATCTCGTGCGAATAAACAAGGCAGCGACTACGGCAGGCTCGGACTCAGCTTTGACAATCGTATACGATTGTCAAAGCTTGCGACTACGGCAGGCTCGCACTCAGCTTTGACAATCGTATACGATTGTCGAAGCTTGCAGCGACTACGGCAGGCTCGCACTCAGCTTTGACAATCGTATACGATTGTCAAAGCTTGCGACTACGGCAGGCTCGGACTCAGCTTTGACAATCGTATACGATTGTCAAAGCTTGCGACTACGGCAGGCTCGGACTCAGCTTTGACAATCGTATACGATTGTCAAAGCTTGCGACTACGGCAGGCTCGCACTCAGCTTTGACAATCGTATACGATTGTCAAAGCTGGCGACGTTTTTTTTTTAATTCTTGTCTGCATAGAAAAGCTGGGTTTGACAATCGTACACGATTGTCAAAGCTTGCGACGTTTTCTTTTTGTGTCTAATTCTTTCAGAGTCTATAGAAAAGCTGGTTTTGACAATCGGATGCGAATTTCAAAGTTGACTAAACTTCACTATATATTATGTGTGGAATGTAATATTCATGCATACATTCTTCGAAAAAATTGGCACCGTTTTGCCCCATTCATTTTATTTTTTGGGTTATTCATGCAGACATTCTTCGAAAAATTTAGCACCGTTTTGCCCCATTCATTTTATTTATTAGGTTATTCATGCATACATTCTTCGAAAATTTAGCACCGTTTTGCCCCATTCATTTTGTTTTGGGTTATACGCAAACATTCTTCGAAAAAATTGGCACCGTCTTGCCCATTCATTTTATTTATTAGAATTTATTCATGCATACATTCTTCGAAAAATTTTGCACCATTGCTGCCCCATTCATTTTGTTTTTTGAGTTATTCGTAAACATTCTTCGAAAAATTGCTAAATCTTGCCCATTCATTTTATTTTTAGGTTATTCATGCATACATTCTTCGAAAAATTTAGCACCGGTTTTGCCCCATTCATTTTTTGGGAGTTATACCTGCAAACATTCTTCAGAAAAATTAAGCACCGTCTTGCCCCATTCATTTTATGTTTTAGGTTATTCATGCATACATTCTTCGAAAAATTTAGCACCGGTTTGCCCCATTCATTTTATTTTTCGAGAACTACATATGTCATTTTGCTCTACGTTAGATTTCCATTTTTCAAATTTTGCTAATTTTGCTCAACGCTAGATTTCAGATTTCCTTTTTTGGAATGCTTGATTTCAGAGTTTTTACATCCGTCATTTTGCTCTACGTTAGATTTCAAAACTGGTTCGGACCCCCCGCCCCCCCCCATATTATTGTTGTGGGGTTCGGTTTAAATCTTTTACTAACAACAAAACAATTACAAATAAATTCGTTTGGGAAACAGTTTTGACAATCGTACACGATTGTCAAAACAGTGTATCGCGTGTTCATTAATAATTTCTATATAGCCCGTATAGACCGGACTAGGAAAGAATGGGAAATGATCCTCCTAAAGGCCTCAAGCGATTTAAATATTATCAAGGAGGGCATGGGCCGATGCAAAAAATCACAGGGTTACTGCCTGACTCACGTTCGACAATCGTATACGATTGTCAAGCTCTGTCGTTGGGTTCGTCTCTCTGACGCACGTTTGACACTCGCATACGACTGGGTTATACCCCCTGAGTCCCTGGTTAGGGGGGGAGGGGGGAGTCAGTGTATATTCCTTAAGTATGAAGAAAAAATTTAAATTTTCTTAAGTATGTGAAAACGCAGGCGTCGACGCGGGCCGACGCGTTACCCTCCTTAAGTATGGGCTTAAGTATGGGAGCCCTATTTTGCGAAATCTTAGAATGTTAAGAATGTTTGGTCCGTCCGTCCGTCCAAAAAATGGTCCGTCCAAATCTTGGACGGACCAAATTTTGGACCGATATCTTTATTCCCCGGTTGAGCGATCTCGGAGAAGCAGTGAATGAATCTACGGTAGTACCCCGCCAGGCCCAGGAACTGCCTGACGTGGGTAACCGTTTCCAGCTCGGGCCAGTCCCTCACTGCAGCCACCTTGTCATGCTGGGGTCTGCAGCCATCCGCGGAGATGCAGTGACCAAGGAATCGCAAGGATTTCTTCAACAGTTGACACTTGGACCTCTTGAGGAAGACGCCCTTCTCCCTGCACGTCAGGAGCAGCTGCTTGACGTGCTCGTAGTGCTCAGCGGCGGTGTTGCTGAAAACGACCACGTCATCGATGAAGATCCAGACAAAGGGAAGATGACCCAGAGCCCGCTGCATTCGTCGCTGGTATTGAGATGGCGAGCTCTGCAGTCCTTGTGGCATGACCAACCACTCATATGACCCCATCTGGGTGGTGAAGGCAGTCTTCTCGACATCTCCTGGAGCCATCGGGACCTGCCAGAAGCCATCCACCGCGTCGAATGAGGAGAAGAACTTCGCACCCTGCATCTCGTCGAACATCATCTGGATGTCCGGAAGGGGGTACTTGTCCTTCACTGTCTGGCGATTGAGGAGCCGGTAATCGATCACCAGTCGCAGCTCCTTGGGGTTCCCTGGTTTGGGGACCATCAGGCAGGGGGCTGCGTAAGGGCTGGACGAGGGTCGGATGTAGCCCTTGGACATCAAGGTCTCGACGCGCTCTCGAAGTTGGCGGAGTTCCTCTGCAGACTTCTTGTAGATGCGCTGGCAGGGTGGCCCCTTCTTGCTCAGTTCAGGGTCCAGGTTAATGTTGGCCTCGTCTTGGGGATCGTGCCTACTAAGACCATCGATGTTCGGCAGGGCAGTCGTCATCTCCTTCTCATACTCCGAACCCCAGAAGTCTTGGAATTTGAGGGTCCACTCGGGGTCCACTTCTGCGTCTTCAGTGTCCGCAGCAGGTTTGGCGTCCTCAGTGTCCACAGCCGTCGCTGCGAAGGCAGAAGTCGTATCACCTTGGGATTTCTCGGCCATCATGAGCCAGGCGGGTTGTATCCCCGGGCCATCGTTGCCACGCATCTTCTGCGTCTCCGCGTACACCAAGTACTTCTTCAACTGAGCGGGGGTCAGGAACACTTCGTCCACCAATCCCGCACAAGCCGTGCCCTTTGGAGACTTATCTCCGGGTGCCTTCCCAGGAGAGCAACCTGTGATGGTGACGCGATCTCCAATCTTGCCACCGCGGGACTTCCTGAGGAAGGACACAGAACCGTTCCCCTCATAGCCCAGAGTTACGGGGGAGTGACTGTGCAGCCACCTTCCGCCGAGGATAACGTCCACTTGTATGCCCAGAGGTAGAATTCGAAGGGCAAGGGCGTTCTCCGTGTAGGTGCCCGTGGTGGTGTGCGTGTTAAGCTTGGCGTACGCGGTGGCGCCTGTGATCTTTACAGATCCATCCGCTAAGGTGACTCGCATCTCGGAGCCAGCTCGTGTCGTGAGGCCACATCGTTTAGCACTCTGCTCCGAGATGAAGTTGTCAGAAGCTCCCGAGTCAATTAGCACCTTGACCGTGTGCCCTCTGAGGGTCGCATAGAACACCAGTAGCAGCGGTCCTTCTTCATCATGCGCCGCTGCGAGAGTACCCTCAATGTCGGTCTTCCACTGAACTCCCCCATCCGTGCGTATGCTTTTGCACTTGAGGTTGGGGAGAAGGTTGTCCGAGGCGTCGCGGCACTCCTTCGACGTTTGCCTACACACTACATGGGAAGCGTGTAGAGGGGGAGTATCCTTATTAAATACAACTGTATTCCTTAAGTACCTTCTGTATTTTGCCAGGATTTACCAGTATTTCGGAACGCTTCCCATGTAGTGAGCACCTACGGTTATCTATGGCAGATCTGCATAAGCCGACACCGTGATCCTTGTTATTACCGCCGTACCTGCATCCCATGCCCGCCTTGCATTGCTCGCTTCCCAGCTCGCAAATCAGTTATCAATTGAATGATTGTGTGTTGTCATAAACTGAGAATCGATGTTATAGTAAATATAAGTTTCACTTTGTGACAACTGTGAACTTATGTGAACTTATGTAGATTGAGCTGTGAACTTATGTAGATTTCTGCGATTTTACCAACACCTGTAGGTTTGTGAACTTATGTAGATTTCTGAAAAATCTGCGATCTTGAAACATGGTTTGTCATTAACTGAGAATCATCATTATAGTAAATATAAGTTTCTGTTTGTGACACAGTCAGGTGGTACACATCTGGAAATTTTGCGATCTGGAAATATAGTTTGTCATAATTAGAGAAGTAGTATTATAGTAAATATAAGTTTCTATTTATGACAACTATGAATTTGTGTACTGTGATTTTTCCTCACAGTGCGATTTGAGCCAGATCTGTGATCGTTGTGATCGCTGTGATCGCTGTGATCGGAGCTGATGAGATTACGGGTTGCCATGCTTGTCATTATTAGAAATTGATCTATATAGTAAATCTAAGTTTCACTTTCTGACACGCAACGGGCTGCAGTGTGATTTATTGAAAAAGTGAGGCAATGGTTACCTAAAATATCGGCAACAATCTTTCCGGTCTCCGATTGTTCCTTTTGTTGCTTTTGGCGTTTCATGCTTTTTGCGATTGCGATCCTTGTCATAAACTGAGAATGGAGTATATAGTAATTTTAAGTTTCTCTTTATGACAAAACTTGATTCCTTTTTCTCTTCCGATATCTTAATGGCGACCCAGACATTCCACGCAGATTGTTTTGACATTTTACCGAACATTGATAGTAACTCAATTGATTTAATTATTTTAGATTTGCCTTATAATCAAACTGCTTGTAAATTTGACAATCAGATTATCGACTTGGATAAATTATGGAAACAATTGAAACGTATCGGTAAACCCCGAACGGCATATGTATTCTTTTGCACGACTCGGTTCGGACATAAGTTAATATCCAGCAACGAGAAGATGTTTAGATATGATATTGTGTGGCAGAAAACGGTCAGTTCTGGATTTTATCATTGCAATCAGATGCCACTACGCAGTCACGAGATGTTGTATGTATTCTATGATAAGTTACCTACTTATAATCCACAAATGACTGACGGTAAACCGTACACACGTGTGCCGGGTAGACGCACTGAATTATATACCGGAAACAGTCCGAGAATTAATACACTATCTGATGGGAAACGGTTTCCCAGATCTGTGATAAGTATTGCTAATGGTAACTATAGAAGCAAACACCCGACGGCGAAGCCTTACGATATATTGGAATGGATTGTTAAAACTTATTCCAACGAAAATGATAATGTGTTAGACCCATTCATGGGTATCGGTACGGCGGGTAAAGTGTGCCAAGACAACAATCGCAAATTTATTGGTGTTGAATTAGATAATATGTATTATGCCGAAGCCGATCAGTTGTTAACAATATGATATCTAATATATGTTTAAGAATAATAATTTGCGATATGACTTTTTGCGATGCTGACTTATTCACTGCCAGGTAGGTATGCTCGGGTGCTCGGTTCGGATGTTCACTACAAGTATGCTCGGGTGCTCGGATGTTCACTGCAGGTATGATATCACTGCAGGGTTAACAACAAACAGGTTCACTGAACAGTTAGAAATCATATTAAGAAGTGAAAAAAGATATACAAAAGTTATTAGCCTCTTGGGCTCTTCCCAACTTAGGGGTATAGTCACGGATTGCTGAACACTTAGTCCTCACCAAACAGTAGGTTAACCAAAGTGGCAAGAAACCACACAATCAGCCCTGCCAGCGCAACACCGAGCACACCGGCTACGAATATCATATTTTCAGAGACCAAAGACTCAATCTTTTTCACCTGACTACATACCATATTGCTGCCGTTCCATAAGGTCTTACAGCTCAGATATTCGTCAACTGATACCACGGCAACATAGACAACAGAAAGAAAAGCTGTCATAATTATGCTCACAAGAAGCCAACGGACAAATGGGTTGCTGCGTTTGACGCCCTTCTTGAAAGCTGCCCAGCGACCTGCCTGCTTAGGAGGCCTGCCAAGCCACTCTTGGCCAAACGGGACATCTGCTCCTGTCAGCTTGATGGCGTTGAGAGGAGCTCGGTCATACCAGCCAGCGTCAATAGCATCCGCAAAGATACGGTACTCGCCGTGGCCTGGGCCACCACGCACGAAATACACAGAGGAATCCTGCCGCCCACGGCTACGAGACCGAGGGGGCTCAGCAGCACGATCCGGTTCGGTCTCCTGCTGCTTTGTAGAACGAGTACGACGAAGCTCAGTTGCCACTGCACAAACACACGACAAAGGAACGAAATGTTAGAATAAAAGGTGAGAAGAAAACAAACGCATTGAACAGGAACTGGGCGACAATGCGGGCACATACTTGTATAATAAAGAAGATAACAAAAAGAGTGAAAGGCCTGCACGAATGCCAAACACACAAACACGTTAGTACTCACATATCGTCGGCTTCAGTCGCATCTTCCGAGCCTTCCTCATCAGACTCGTCAGACTCGTATTCTTGAGACTCGTCGTTTTCTGCCTGACCCGGATTCTCTAACTGAGACCGGAGTTTATTTAACTCAAGCGAATGACGGGCCTCAATATCTCCTAGAGTTCTCTTGAAACCCTTCAGCTCAGAACGAAGCTCCGCATTTTCAGCGAGAAGCTGGTCACGCTCACTCGTTATCGTTTTAAAAAACGTAATCTCGGGAACCTTCGGTGATGCGTTGAGGGTCATTGACTCAAACATGCGGTCAACTGCTGCAGGTGCAGACTGGACTGACTCCGCGAGATGCGGACTGCGAGCCTTTTCGCAACGACGCTGTGGTTTCTGGTAAACCGCACTGTGAGGAGACGGTGTGAGCGGAGATAACACGAGGCTTGAAGACTGAGGTGTCGCAAGGGAAAAATCAGCGAAAGCCGCAGCCGCATCAACAACGAGCTCTTTGGCGCCAGCTTCACCCTTACTAAGGATATTTGCAGTGACCGAGTTGTCACACATCTGAATTATCTTTCCCGACTCATAAGCACTGACAGAGTCTGCGACAAACTTCCGGAACTTGTTTGCCACAAGGGCGTACAGCTGCGGATCGTCACAGCCAAAACACTCCAGAATAAGCGGCTTCAAGCGAGCCGGGTCTAGCAGTGGCATCAAAGGAGACAGATGTTGCTCTGAGAAGAAAGGAAGTTGGCGACCAGCGGATGCCTCACACTCTGTCCATACGCCAGTTTTCTTTGACTTCCTACGGCAGCAACACTTTATCTTGCTTCCTACGTTGGCCTTACGAATTGGTTCCGGACAGCCAAAGGGATTGGCCATAAATGCCCATTCAGCTCCAGTCTTAGGGCATATGATCACATCATCGGGGACACGGGGCGAGGAGTTCATGATATCTCTGTGAACAGAACGTACCGTAAACAGTTTGTGAGGCGATATTGTGGGCAAGCTGATAATTGTTTTTTCAAATATTGTTTTGAAAGCAGTGTCACACGATAGTGTGTTACACTAGTTGTCAACGTTGCATAGGTCACCGGGGACACGCGGACTGCTCCCGGACTACACGCGGACTGATCGCGGACTGCACGCGGACTGATCGCGGACTGCACGCGGACTACACGCGGACAAAATCTGGTAGATATTTTAAACCTCCAATCGGACCGATGTTAAGAAAGATTCTATTTAAAAAAGATTTTGTGTAACCGCCTTCAATCCGCGTGTAGTCCGCGTGTGGTCCGCAAAATGACAATAGACAATAAGTATCTATCGACGTGTCGCCCATCTGAGTACTAATACGTACTATTGTCATAATTTTTTTTCCGATCAGTATTTTTTATTATTTCAGACTCTGAAAAGGTAGAGAAAAAATGAAAACATTTCGCGATCTGCAGGCTGCAGTTTTTGACGTTTTAAGGCTCTGTTTTCGCCCATTTTTTGGCAGTATTTTTCGCGGGTGTCATAAAGTGAGATTGATGTATTTAGTAATATTAAGTTCCACTTTATGACAAACCCATATGGGCCATTTAGGGTTTAAAATCTCCGGCTCAATTTTTTGCGATTTTGACATTTTAAAGTCATTTTTTGAGTTTTCCGATTATGTTTGAGCAACTTTTGGCTGTCTTTGGCGTCATTTGTCACAATTAGAGATTGATGTATATAGTAATATTAAGTTCCACTTTGTGACAAACCCTAATTGACCATTTCGGAGCAGAAAATCTTCGGCTCAATTTTTTGCGATTTTGACCTTAAGACCTTGTCACAATTAGAGATTGATGTATATAGTAAATCTAAGTCTCACTTTATGACAAATAAATAACTTAAAGGTTATATTGCATGTATATACCAATAATGGCTCGTAGCGAAGCCTTGAAAGTCGCCCAAAAGCGGTATAGAGACACCCACATAGATCAAGTGAGAGAGCTTGTAAAAAAGTCTTCAAGGAGATTTTACGCCCTACATAAGGATGAGATCAATGCCAAAAGACGAGAAATGTATAGACTGAAAAAAGAGGCAGAAAAAATCTTTAGAATATAGATTTTTTCCATTTCGTCCATGTCTATAAACTACTTAAAGAAAAGAGAAGTACATGTATATAAGAAAGATGTCCCACCAAAGTGTTGTCACTATGTATGATGATACTCGTCCCCTTCAAGATATGATCAAGATCAAATTGAATCCCAATTCTAAATCACCAACGAGCGATAGCATAGGTTTCTATAAAGATACAAGCAAGCAATATAAAGGCATAGAACCAAACAAAAAATATAATGTCGGCATCCTTGGTGGTAAAGTCAACGACATGATTGTGGTAGATTTGGATACCAATAAGTGGGATATGGATAATCATCCATGGACTCTTGCTTTTGGAAAAGATCCAAGGGTGTTCAATACCTATACCGCTCAATCTTGTAGAGGAGGATTTCACTTGTATTTTAAATATGACAAGGATTTTGCCCGTTCAAGGAGTGCCCATGAAATTGACATCATCTCAAATAGAAGATACATTGTAGCACCACATAGTCACATATATGATATAGATAAGGGCATCATTCACAAGGACTACACCGTTTATCATGATACATCCATCAAGGAAATGCCGGAGGCAATAAAGCAATTCTTGTTGGAACACATTTACACATCCACTTCTAAAAAAAATGAAAAAACCGGAAAGTTTGAGATCAAGCCTCAAGAGGAATACACTCAAGAAGGAGAGGTGTATTATGACTTAAGCGATAAAGACATTGATAACATATTGAGCATGCTACCTCATAACATCATTGATACATACCAAGATTTTCGGCTCTTTACCAATGCCATGAAGGGATTGAATCAAAATACAAAATGGGATGAATTTTCAAAGACTAAACCAAAGTATGATCATGATAACAACATCAAGATATGGAATGCATGCAAACCCAATGAGTTCGATTCAATCACGTGGCTACTTTCCAAAGCAAAGAGGAAGATAGCCGTCAATCATCATAAAATGAAAAGACTTCCAAGGAACAAGATCAAACCTCATAAGGCCATAAGACGTCCCAAATTACAAGAGAATCAAGGATCGGACATTTTAGCACGCGATACATCATACATCATCAAGTCGGGTTGTGGGACCGGCAAGACGACAACTTTCATGGATCACGTCAAAGCCAATCTTCAAAAGCGAAATGGAATGAAGATCATTAGCATTGTATCAAGAGTAGTTTTAGCGGAAAAGCATTATGATGACTTTAATCAAGCCGGAATTAGTTGCAAAATCTACAAGGATAAGGATGTGTCATTGAAGCAAGGAGACAACATCGTCATTACCATAGATAGCTTGTCAAATTTACTTCTTTTAAAATTTGATTTTAAAGACTACACAATTTTCATGGATGAGTGGAATTCAATATATGATCATTTAATCGGAACTGAAACATTGAATACCGTTAGAGCAAGTCTTTACTATTATCTAAAACATGATGTGCTCAACAAATGTAAAAACTACATAGCGGTTGATCAAGACATATGTGACGATTCTATTGAGTTCTTAAACAAAGTGAACAAGGAATACACATTTATCTACAACAAGCACAAACATTTTTCGGGCGTTCCGATCTATGAGATTGAAAAGGAGGAAGACTTTAAAAAGTTGATATTAAAACACGAGAAATACTTGGTACCAATGGACTCCGCCAGCTTGGCCAAAGAATTGTATGCTTATCTAAAACCACACCATCCCGATTTAGAATTAGTCACAAAAGAAACCGACAAGATACCTAATTTTAACACTACCAATAGGATCATCTATAGTCCCAAAGTAGTCTATGGAATAGATAGCAACACCGATATGAAACGACCTGTGTTTGCACTATACAAAGAACATACCATCAACCCATTAGGCATGGCCCAACAAGTAATGAGAGAAAGAAACCCGACATGTGTATATGTCTTCTTTTATAAACAACAATACGAAGCAAACCCGAGTACATTAGATGATGTAAGGAAACAATTACAAGATACTAAAAAAATGGGGATTCAATATTTCAATGTGTCGGCATATCCCAAGGATATGACCGATGAATATTTAGAATGTCTTGCAAGGTTTGAGTATAAGAAGCTTTGTTACGAGACTAATAAACGAGCTCACTTCATTAACATAATGAGAAATCAGGGGTTCGTATTTGAGAACCAATATCTTAAAGCACAAAGGTTGAGGAAACCAATAGAAGATGAAACCGAGGTTCCACAAGAATTTGACCCTATGTCATGTGAGGTTTACCAAAGAATTCATGAGATGTTGGTAGTGCCCAAGGATGACCTACAAACCTTTAGGAAATACTACGAAGCTGACCACTTATTGAAGAAGCACTTCAATGTCGCTCGCTACTTTTACATATATGACCAAGTACAAATGAAAGAAAAGGTAGAGAATGGAGATGACTTTCTTGTGAATCTAGTACGATCTGATCAAGCAAAGGTGTGGTGGTTACAAAGGTTTCAAGAAATGGTTGGGAACTTAGATAAGAATGCCATTGATTCAAAAAAGACTTTGACACAAGAGGAGAGTGACACATGCAATGAAGAGTATTTCAACATGTTTCCGACAAAGAAAGCAAAGGGGTACGATCTGACTCAAAAGAAAGATATTGATGCATTGCTGGGCAAGATCTATCACCACTTGTTCGGAGATGGATTTACTATAGGGAAGCAAGTGAGATACAAAGACAAGCGAGGATACACCTATGAGGTTGTACCGGAGATTTTGGAGGAACACAAAACGTTGTTGGGATTTAGAAAACCTCAGCTCTTCAAGAACTTTGGATTGTTCAATGGAGAATACCAATTTATTGACGAGGATGAATCGGAGGAGGAAATTAAATCAAGGAGAAGGGTTGAGCTTTGGGATAATTTGGTGAGTGTAGCATTTTGGAAAAAGCTAAAGCCATTAGTATTGTAGACTTGTCATAAAGTGAAACTTAATATTACTATATACATCATTCTCTAAAAGTGACAAATCAAAAGCAACAATCTTCGATTGTTGCCGATCTAATGGTATTGTAAACCTGTCATAAAGTGAAACTTAATATTACTATATACATCATTCTCTAAAAGTGACAAGAGTTATGATCAACTCACGTGGTATGCTATACACATTCTCAACCTTTCCTCTCCCGATCCCATGGGATGCACATGAACTTTGACCAAACTGAGCCGACTTCATATGCTTTCCATATAGCTTCATCATAGGGCATGGCGTGCTGTGTTTGAAGCACATCTTCAGATCTAATCCATCTCGGTTAGTCCATATGTTAGTTGCTTTTCTATACTCAAATCCATATTGACAATAGCAACATGTGTGGATGTATTTATTCATGTTTTGCATCACCGGTCTATGTCTCATCAAGCCACCATCTGCTGGGTTTTCAATGAACCAATATGTAGGTTTGAAGTAGTCAATTATTTGCAATGTTCTCTCAACTATACTATCAGCCAACTCCAGATTTCGTGGTTGGTATCTCTTGGCCTTACTATATTCCGTGCATGGTGGGCTGGCCCAGATCATATCAAAGTGCTTTGATGGATACACGGTATAATCCCAGCTTAGTATGTTCACAATATGAGTTGGATTATGATCGGGCAGTATGTCTACCGATACAATTTCGCAATTTTTATAGATTTCTTTAAGTACTTTGCTAAAGGAGGCTGTCCCCGAGAATAACTCCAAGACACGTTTCGGTGTCATAATTAGAGATTGATATATATAGTAAATTAAATCTCACTTTATGACAACTTATAAAATGCACGAAATGACTTAGACTCTATGGTTGACTTGGAAGAATAAACTCGTTAAAATTTCTCCGAAACATGCTTGGATGACAATCTTTCTTTGCAAGGTCAATAAATAGAAAGTCATATCTATCTTGGACTGCTTGATTGAAGACATCATAAAATTCTTCGGGGGAAACCTCACCGCCTAATTCTGAACTTATCTGTTTTAGCTCATCTTGATTTTTTGTCTTCATAAGTAGGATGTGGGTAAGGTTCGATCGTATAGCACGTTGTAGTCCCGCCCCATTGCTCGTATATGCTTGTGTGGCGAATAACAGGGAGCAGCCGATTGAGCCGATGTTCTTCGTTTTCCCTTTGTGTCGACGACTTATAACAAAACGGCCTAATCCTGATTTGGGCCTGAACACGGGTGAGTCTAAACAATCATCGAAAAATATTGCTACAGATGGTGGTCTATTGGTAACCTTGTATTTGTATTGTGGTGGTGCAATGTTATCGTTTTCGTCGGCAAACTCCAAAAGTAAATCAGCGGGTATTTCGTACACACTCATTTCACTCTTGTGTAACATGTCCATGAGTCTTTTATAACGTTTTGTTTTTTCAACATATGATTCATATTCAAGGGCTTCTTCATCTAAAATGTTTTCAATCTGAGGTATCACGTCTATCTCCGGTTCAAGCACGTCGCTCTCGTCTAAAGGAAGGTCTTCGAAATAGTGTTTGTTGTTCTCGTAGGTGGGGGACACCAATATAATTCTCTCCAATGCATTATTGTATTGCATAAGACGTAGTAGATGAGTAAGACTTGTTGTTTTAGCCCCACCGCGTTTGGAATTTGCAAGTGTTACCATCGGTAGCTGAATGAAGTCGTCCGGAGTCTCGATCGGAAAAGCACTCGTTTTCGGAATCTTGATATTGTAATTCTTATCTTTCAGTCTTTGGAACTGCATATACTATAACGATAGAAATAGACTAGAGTAAGCCTTATCAAAACCCGGGTCCATTTCCGCGTCTTTCTTACGAGGTGGTTGTGATTGCGATTCAACTCGGCTTTGCTTTCGTCTAGTAGACTTCCTAACGATCACTTCAGGCTCTTCTTCCGATTGAGAGCTATCAGATTCAACGATGACTACCTGCTTTTTCGGTTTCTTCTTAGGGGCTTTTGGTTTCTTGACAACGATATGTTCCACTTCTGGTTCGGGTTCGGGTTCGGAATCTGCCTGTGGTTCCGGTATAGGTGCTTTCGTCGTAGCTTTCTTGATGGTTTCTTGTGCGTCGGCAACTTTTTGAGATTCCTTAAGTTGTTCGGCCATCTTGACATCTTGCTTTTGTTTGGCTTTGGCTTGGCGAGTGGCAAGAGCTTTCTGCCTCATTTTCGCAAGGCGTTCAAGTGTATCTGGGTCGGTAATTTTCTGTCCTTTAACTGGCATTAAGTAACTATAAGATACCCTAAGAAATAAAATTTCTTGATCTGACCTAAGCTGTCATAAATAGAGATTGATATATATAGTAAATTAAAATCTCAGTTTATGACAAAGTAACAATGACCAAGGAGGCTTGGATCACAAAACTAAAGCAATGTGCTCAAGAGTATAGACAAGAACATGGAATTAAAAAGAAGGGTAAGATGACACAAGGAGATAAATTGAAAAGCTTGCGTGGTCGTCCGGTCGTTAAAAAGCCGAAGGCAAAAAGTAGAACCGCCTTAGACCATGGTACTCCATCAGGACAACCGGTGTATCAACAGCCCGTCAAAGATGCTGCTTTGCCGACCAAAGCACCTCGTAGGATAGCTCCTATCATGGTAGCACCTTTAGACCAAACAAGCATTGGTACAATAACAGGTGACCCAGTATTTCAACGACCTACCGAAGAGTACACCGGTGTTTCAAATTATCGAAAAGCCATTGATGATATTGAGAAACGTATAAGAATGAAAAAACAAATGAAAAAACAAATGAAAAAAAGTCGCGGTGATGCCACAAAAATATAATTTATATAGTATAAGAAGATGCCCCCTAAATTGAGAAAGCAAAATCCTGAGGCACGCCATAAGCTCACTGCTGCAGATTGGGAAGACTTACAAAGTAAAAGTTTAAGTGGTGACGATCGGACGAAAGCCATACGTGATTACAAGAAGAAGTATCGGAAATCAAAAGAGAAGGTTGAGAAAGTTACAAGACGACAATGGACCAAGATAGGTAAAAAGCCTGCTAAAGAACAAAATAGACTTGATGAAATCAATAAGTATACCGTCGGAGATTCTAAAAGACATATCAAGAAATTCAGTACCGATGTTGAAAAACTTAAGGTTCCCTTTACAACGTTTCTTGAAAGAGCTGGTCCCGATGGTAGCAGTTTAAACTATTGGTTACCTGATAAATCAAAAGGAACTCAACAAATTTCGATGAGAGCTGTGTTCGAGGATGGGACCACATCCAAGTGGGTCAAAGGTTCAGATCGCCAAGATGTGATGACGAAATTTGAAGAGATGCTGCAAAGTCCGAAGGGTGGAGATAGCAGCAAAAAGTCTGTCGAGGTTGCCAAAGATATCGAAGTTGAATATTACTCTTCCAAACCACCAGAAGGTAAAGGTAGCAAATGTACGGCAGCTCCCAAGAATGGTGTAGAATTACGATTGAAACAATGTGTGATTAAGATAGAATCTAAAAACAATTGTGGTATTAAATCTTTGGAACTCTTACATAGGAAACGAAAATTAGATAAGATGTTGAGTGATAATCTCATAAAAAAGAATCAATATGAAAACAAATGGAAGCAACTCAAAAGAGATGCAAGCAATCATAAAGGGAATATTACAACGATATCTAATCAGCTGCGTTTGAAATTGTTTCCGAAAATGGATCAAAATGGAATCAATATAGAAGACTTTTCTATTTTAGAAAAACATTATGAAACTAATATATTTGTGTGGGGTATCACTGAAAGACTTGGTGGTGATCCAATCATGTATTACCCGCCGTACTTTAACGAACACAATGACTATTCAAGTTATAATGATAGTTATCACATACTCTTACATGACAATCACTATGAACCGATTACAAGGATTGATTGTTTCAAAGGCAAGACCTATAGACCATCATGTTCTCAATGCAAGTCTCAGAAATGCATCTTTGCAAACAAGGATACACGATTGTCATCAGGCAATAAACAATGGCATCATTGTGAGATATGCAATCGTAAGTTTATGAATGAAGAATGTTATGATCTTCATAAGGAATTGGTGACCTGTGCTAATGTACACAAATGTAAATTATGTAATGTTATCTTTAATTCTAAAGAGAAACATATATGTGGATACAAGTCATGTCCTAATTGTAAGATCGTTTGTAATCTGCATGAGCACAAGTGTTACATGACCAAGGTTGAGCCGAAATCCATATTGGACTATAAAACCATTGTTTGTTTTGATTTTGAAACAATGAATGACAACGGCAGATTGATTGTTAATCATTGCGAGAGCCAATATCACGACGGTTCGTTTGTCATTCACAAAACAATAGATGACTTTCTGGAATGGGTATATTTGAAAAAACATGATAATCATACCTTCGTCGCCCATTGCGGGAGTCGCTTCGATTTCCGATTAATAGTAGAACATATCATCAATGTCCAAAGAAAGCCTCCACAAGATATATTATATACTGGTGCCGACATTCTATGTATGAAAGTTGGAAACGTGAGGTTCATTGACTCATATATGTTTATGTCAAGACCATTACATGCTCTTCCGGAAATGTTCGGCTTTGAACATGAAATCACGAAGGGATATTATCCACATCTTTTCAATACAAAAGAGAACGAACACTACATGGGTCTTTATCCCGATATCAAATATTACAATCCAGAAATCTTACAACCCGAAGCTTATACAAAGTTATATCATTGGTGGTTTGAGAAAAAGAGTAAATGTTGTATTTTTGAACATCCAAAAGAGCTTGCGAGATATTGTCACGATGATGTTACGATTCTTCGTCGAGCTGTCTTCGCTTTCAGAGATTGTTTTCTGAAGATTACCGATAACAAGTTTGATCCATTCAGTTATTTGACATTAGCTCAATTGGCGGTGAACATATGGAGAAATGAGTGTATGCCCAAGGACTCGGTGGGTATACTACAATCACTGACCAAATCGCAGAATGCCTCTATCAAAGAGAATCAATGGTTGGACTATATAGTACACACAACGTCGGCGAAGCTTGTTATAGATTTGGATGGTAAACGAAACTATAAACTCAAAGATACGGGGTTACACATATATGTAGATGGATTTGATAAGAACACAAACACCGTATATGAATTTCTTGGTAGTTGGTTTCACGCCGATTTGAAGAAATATCACAAAGATGATATTCAGTATCAACAGGGTCGGAGATCGGGCATGACATTTGGCGAAGTTAATCGACAAACCATGAAACGATTAGAGGACATCAAGGCAGCTGGCTACAATCTTGTATATATATGGGAATCGGACTGGGATTCACAAGTGGCTCAATTGAAAACTTCACATGTTGGAAATGCATTCTTAGATAGACAAATTTTAGCTTCTCCCATTCATGATAGAGACTCCTATCATGGTGCAAGAGTTGATTTAGGAAAGTTGTTTTATAAATGCAAAGACAATGAATATATCAGATATCAAGACTTCAACTCTATGTATCCTTCAGTAATGAAGACAAAGCGGTTCCCGAAAGGACACCCGGAGATCATTAGAGATGTTAAATCCCTTGATATTCATGGATACTTTGGATTGATTAAATGTAAGATACTACCAAATAAACATTTGAAGTTTGGTGTGTTACCGCACGTTACCAACAAATTGATCTTTCCGTTGTATGAAATGGTCGGAACATGGACCACGGTGGAATTGGAGAAGGCTATTGAAAAGGGATATAAGATTCTTGACATCTATGAAATTAAACATTGGAAGGAGACTACAACTGATTTGTTCGGTGCTTACATTGATAAGTTTTTAAAACTCAAGACCGAGTCGTCAGGGCCACCTGATGGTGACATAGATACATTCATAAAAGACTTTGAATTTCATGAAGGTATCAAGTTAGACAAACGAAACATCAAATACAATCCAGGTATGAGACAAGTTGCTAAAGACATGCAAAATATATTATATGGAAAACTCGGTGAACGATCAAACAAATCTAAAAGTAAGGTCATTCAAAATCCAGGTGAGTTCTACAATACAATCGGTAATAAGAGGTACGATTGTAAATATGAGTTTATTGGATCTGAAGAGAATGAGATGGTATTGATGAATTTTACCGAGAATTCTGATGTGTATGCCGACACACGGTTTTCAACGAACGAGGTGTTGGCCGCGTTCATAACCAGCTATGGACGATTGAAATTGTACGAGCTGATAGAAGCCACCGGGTTCTCAAACGTATTATACTTTGATACTGATTCCATTATATATATAGAAACTCAAGAGAACCATCATATATATCACGGGACTGGTTATAGACAGCCATGGTTAGGTTATCTTAAGTGTGAGCTTCAAGGATTGGAAAAAGAACATGGTAAGTGTATTGAATTCCTGAGCACTGGACCAAAGTCATACAGCCTGAAGTTCGCCGATGAATATTGTATGACCAAGATAAAAGGTTTCTCTTTGAGTACTGAAAACTTAGAACATATCAATCATGATGTTATGAAAAATATGATTCTAAATCAAAGGAACGACCCAGTCAAAATGAGTAACCTTGTTATCAGACATCAATCAAAAAGCAACAATCACAGATTGTTGCCATTAGGTCTAGAAGTCAGATCGGAATCCAAGACATTTAACTTCAGTTATGACAAAGGAAACATTGATTGGACGACATGGGACATTTTACCATTGTCATAAAGTGGGGATTGATTTTACTATAATAATGATTTTCTAATTGTGACACACTTGTTTTTGTCAGAAACTGAGAATTGTATATATAGTAATTGTAAGTTTCACTTTGTGACACGCTACCATAATAATCGATCTGCATAGTATCCATTGCTACCGACGACATTGCGGTCTTTCTTGTGTCTAATTTTGTACAACCGACGTCGTTCATCGGCATACTCTTTCCCCTTAGTGGCCATGTATGTAGGGTAATCAGAAGCACCTCGCTGTCCGACCTGAGCGATCAATTTACCATCCTTGAAAACATCAATCTTTTTGCTTTGATTATTTGATGGGCTGATTTTAACACCGAGTTTCCGTGCTTGACTTTTTGTGTAAGCTTTGATTTGATAAGTCATTGTATACTATATGTAAGACTATATTATATAGTATGACAAGTAAACCAATATCTGAGAGTAGACTCCAAGAATTATATCTGGACCCGAAGATCGGAATGAGCGGTGCCAATGCATTCACCAAAAAGCTTAAGGCACAAGGTTATAAAGTCACAGAGTCTCAGGTCAAATCTGCAATTTCCAAAACACAAACATCACAAGTTTTGGCACAACCCAAACGTGTAACCCGTAAAGATTACTTTCCGACCTATGGGCCAGTCGATAAGGTCTCTATACAAGCCGACCTTGCCTTCGTACCGAAAGACAAATCGGTGAACAAAGGATATGCCGTGATTCTGACGGCGGTTAATGTTAATACTAACAAAGCGTATGCAATCGCTTTGAAATCCAAAACCGTCAGAGACAAGAACAATAAACGATCGGAGGATGTCGAGGGTATCGTTCCTGCCATGAGACGATTGATAAAGGAAACCAAAATGGATACACTAAGTACCGATTTAGGGAGCGAGTTCACGAACAAACCCGTGCAAGCATTGTTGAAAGAGAAAGGAATCAAACATTACACGTCTCAAAAAGAGGACCACACTCGGCAAGGTAAAATTGAAAGATTCAACAAAACTTTGAAACGAAGATTTAATATCAATGAGGCGAGCACAGGTAGAAACAATTGGGTCGACTATTTGGACTCAATCGTCGAGAACTATAATGAAACGGTAAACCAAGGTAATATCAATGATACCCCTCCCGATGACATGAATAAGAATCGTGTTATTAGAAGTGTCTTGTTGAAACGCAATCAAACTGCCAAACTCTTACAGAAGTTAGACATTAAACCAGGCGATAGGGTGCGATTACGTGTGACTAAGAAGACGTTTGACAAAGAGAGCCAAACATGGTCTACGCAGGTGTATAAGGTCAGAAGTAGAAAGGGATTGTCTTTCGTAATAGAGGACGGCGACGGTGATACCTTAAGCCGACAATATAAGCCGCGAGAATTGAAAGAGGTTCAAGGACCTGTTTCTAAACCATCCAAAGAAACTCGTGGGACCAAGACTGACAGTGAAAACAAGCAGGCCGCAAAATCTGAGCGTGCGTTGAAGAAAGAGGGTATAGAAGGAAATACTGCTTCCAAGACATCTAGAAATTACGACAACTACGAGGTCAATGTGTTTATCAGCGACAAGAAATCCCCTAATTATCAAAAGACTTTGAAAGGATATCTTAAGCTCAATCGATCAAGGAAAAGTAAACGTAAGTATCAGTTGATATTCTATGACAAATCGGAAGAGGATGAGTTCGTTGATATACCTGACCCTGAAATTAAACTGTTGAAAAAAAGAAACCGTTAATATATAATGAGAACAATATTGACCGATGAGGTCGGACGACGTAATTGTATGAAAATGATGGGAGTTGCCAATGGCTCAAGTTCCGACACTCTGTTCCGAGGATATGGTAAACTTGCTAAAAGCAACTACGTAATAACGATGCCCCCTAAGAACAGTGCTGTGTTCTATAACACTCTAAGAGATTCAGGGATAAATTCCAATGCATTAGTGAGAGATATTCAGGACTATAGCAGTGGTATTAATATAACCATGCCTAATCCTATGATGACAATGTCACAAGAAGAAAGAGATCAAGAGACTTTAGAACGTATTGAGAGTAGTCAACAACAAAGAGATTCAGCTATAAATGACGAAGTTGAAGAAATTAATAAAGAAATGCCGTCACCAAGTCAACAACGTGCACAATTTCTCGCAAGACGTGGCAGGCTATCGGAAAGTGAAAGTCTTCAAAGGGCTGCTCAAAGCTTTATGGATAGCGGTCCTGGTATTGGTTCGGCGGAAAGTGCTGCTTCAAGTTCTGGTGTCGGAAATATAGAATCAAGTCAAAGGACTAATAGAGGAGTTCCTCCTGAGAGATTATCACCGTAATAATAATGAATATTCCTTGTAATCAAAGCTATCAATCCAATGCTTACTGTCGTCCATCTAGTAGTTATTTTAGTAATTTTGTTGATCATCAAAATGATAAACAAATACATAGTTCGGTTTCGCGTAATGGACCTGGCAATAATAGTGCACCTTTCAAATCTATGGTCACAATCAAGAGTAGACCAATTATGAAACCTGACGATGTTGACAAGTATACACAAAGAGACACCTCAAAATTGCTAAATGCTCTCAGTCAAGACGCAGTGAAATTTCCGAGTACCGCTTTAAACAAAGTATTTGGTCCTAACATTACATCTAAGGACGATTCTACACAAACGAAATATGCACGAGCATCAGATGTTTCGTATGCATATAGCTATGGTGATAAAGCACGTTTAAAGGGTATCATGAGAGGACTTCCGGGTTATTACATAGATCAAAGTTTGTCGGGTCGAAATTCTACAACGTTGGTCAATCCTAAAAGTCAAGACGTCATTATTGCATATCGAGGCTCTGATGCAGAATTTGGAAGTCTGAACACTCTTGCCCAGGACATCTCACGTGGACAAAACGTAGAAGATTGGTATGTAAATCTTTTGACATTGATGAAACAACAACGTAGTACATCAAGATATCAAGAAGCACAACAACGATTTGACGATGTCAAAATGAAATACGGTGGGTATAAGTTATCGGTTACCGGGCATAGTAACGGCGGTGGTCAAAGCAATTATATATCGGAAATAAACAATGTGGAAGGGCATCATTTTAACCCAGCAATAAATCCTTTGCAAGAACCGATGAACACTCCGACCGAAAAGCAAGTATTATACTCAACTGAAGGTGATCTGATATCCTTGCCGGCACGATTGAAGCCACATCCCAAGAGCAATTATGATATCGTACATGTCAATCCAAAGGTAGGTACGGAAAACAATTTGACAAAATTGCATAGCGTGGAACAAATGTACTCAGATACACAGGAGTCTACGCGAGTCAGTACAGCAAGGTCTCGTTACGGCTTCGCCAACGCCATGACAGGTTCGGCGGTGGGAGGGTACCTTGGATATTACACACCGACTGACACCAACGACGAACGTATCTTTAGGACCACTCAAGGTTTATTAGAACCAATCTTATTATCAGAAACTCCAAATGTAAACTTCACAGATTTAATGAATGTAATGGGTGTTAAAGAAAGCTTGGGCGAGAAGAATTACATACGTGAAAAATTAGGATTGAGTCCTATAGAACAAACACCATTAAGTGAAGTGCCGATCTATGATCCAATCACAGAAATGATACGTCAAGTCACGGGTCGTGCTGATCAAGATAGGGAATTGTTTGAACGACAATCGCTTGTTTAACGATTTGTCATAAAGTGAGATTCTAATTTACTATATACATCAATCTCTAATTGTGACAAATTCAAACTTTCAAATTTATTCTCTATATATTACAATGGACCGTCAAGAATTGATAAGCTTAGCCAAACTTCAATACCCCGATATTAAAGAAGCTCATGTAGAATTGCTTGTAGATGATTATATCAAACGTCCAGAATTTTACGATGACCTTTGTACTGGAAACATTGAAGAACCAATTCCTTTAGATCGGGATACTGTTGATTCCATAAAAGATAATTGTTATATTAATATAGATGAGCGTAATTAGCACAAGAACGCTATTCTTGTCTTCCGAAGACAATAGCAATGGAGACGCACGTGTTTTGCAAATGAACATACCCACTCAGCTGATAAGTTACCGAGCACAAACCAAACTGAGATTAACTTTGAATACTTTCTCTTGTGCAAAGACATGGTATAGTATCAACGAGACCAATGGCATCTTCTATGTGGGTGATACGGCAAATAATACTTTAACGGAAGTGAAAATACCTTATGCAAATTATACAAAGCTGGATCAATTCACATCTAAACTGGCCGCCGCAATAAAAACTGCCATCGGTGGCACGATAGACACAGTTACTATCACTTATGACAAGGACAACGGCGGGGCCTTAAATTATGAGAACAAATTTCGTATAGAATTAAGACCACCACAGCCCGATGTAAAGTTTGTAGCTTTTAGTGTCAGCGGCGATTTTCAAGCTATAACTGGGTCTCCTTTAGACACCGCCTTAAATACCTCGGTTTCCAGAGCAGGCAAATACAACGATTCCGACCAAGTACTCGGTGGCCGTGTTAACCGCAGTACGGCAGGTATGAGTACAGTGTCTGAGCTCTTAGACTTGTTTCAAACAAGTTATGTTGTAGAGTACAGCTTATGTGAATCGATATACCCTTGCAACATTCAAACCAACGACGCCTTGTACCTTAGGGTCACATCGTTACCAACACACAATATTGAATCAACCAATCTTTCTACTTTTACAAACAATAACGAAATGATCAGTTCTGATATCTGGGCGAAAATACTATTGCCTAGTGACACGACGACAGATTTCATAAGATACATAGATCCAAACGACAACTTTGTTATTGAAGTGTCTGGGTCTCAATTTACTTCATTTAGAATCACACTTACAGATTCTAAAGCAAGACTGATCACATTGGCCTCTCCGACCCAAGCATCAGACGGCAGTATTAACTATTCATTAAGCATTAAGGTCGAAGAATTGGCACCTGCTGGTCTCTCAGATATTTTATAATATTTATAATATATATACAAAAATGAGCCTCCCCATGTCATTGGCCTACGGCTTATCGAAAATGAACTCGTATTCCACCAATTACTTCAGATTGGAAACCACTAATCTTACTAAAGCATCGAGGTATTCAACTATAACTTTGAATCTGCCTGTCAATTCCATCGTTAATATGAAAAGTCTCAGTATGCATTGCAAAGGTTCGTGCAAAACTCCTATACCATATACGGACAATGGAAATAAAGATTTAATTGTTACGCTTCCCAACGGGTTGGAAAAGCTCATCTCTAGGTGTGAGGTGTTCGCAGGAGGGCAGCAATTGACCACTGGTTTTCAAAGTTACAGCACGGTAGCAACCGTTCTCGACACTATCAAAACAACACTCAGTAAAGAAATGACTTATCAACGTGTTCTCAAAAATCAAGAAATCAATGTTGCTGACAATTTCTATGCCACACCACGTCCATACATCTTGAATACCTGGCTCAGCATATTAGGAGAAGCAGAACCTTCATACATTGATACCAGCTTAATTAGCCCGATCCAAATAAGGCTATACATGCACGGGCCTGAGGTGTTAGGAGCGTTTGTCCAAGGTAGTCCACCTGAAGTCGATCTCACGGAAAAAGCCCAACAGACTTTAATCTCACAAGGGGACTTTTTATTAGACGACCTTTACTTTACCGTAGAAACAATCACTTTCAGTTCAGGTGTCTACGATGCCGCCGTGGAATCAAAATTGCGTGACGGTTTTTTAGAAATTCCGTATAAGAACTATTTTTCATTTTTTGAAGGGGCCTCTACGATGGACAAAAGTACGCGATTCTCTTTGAGTTCACAGTGTATTGATAACATATATGCTGTTCAACGCCCAGGGGATTATCGGGATAAACCTTTAGGACTTATCAAATTGGAAAACACCTGTGGTACATCTTACCTCCCGTCTTACTTTAGATTTTCAGCTGGTCATTTAGGTGCTCTACAATTTAACTTGAATAACCTGTTCGTTCCTAACTATCGAGTCGATCCTCTTGCAGCGTTCAATCTGCTCTGTATCGGTAAAGCTGACAACTATGGTACGCTATCGGGTTGTAAGATTAACAGTTATGAAGATTGGCTCAACAATCAGTTCATTCCTATGGTACGTTTAAATCTTCCCTCAGAAATGGGCGTCAGAAGCCTAACAGGATTGGATTCTCGGGGTTTGAATAGTTCCTTCTATTTTCAAACTCATGTAGCACAACCAGTTGACGATTTACAAAGGGTAAATCTGACAGGCAGTAACGAGGTAATGATTATTTGCGAAACGACCGCAGTTCTTCGTATCGGTCAAAACCGTGTGATCGAAACGGTATTTTAAAAAGCGGTTAATAGTATACAAACATGGCTCAACAACCAGGATTGGTTGGGTACAACATGATAAAAGATGTAGGACCGAACGTGGACAAACAGATTCACACCGCGACGATGTTTCAAATGTCAGGTTTTAGACCGATTATGATGCAACAACTCCCGTGTAAAACAATCAATGACATCACATATCCACCATTCAGGATAAGCAACGTTCATCCTTTAGCGGGATACAAAAGTTATACTTTAGGGCATGGTGAAAAGCTTTCTCAAAAGATGGAAATGTTCCATTTTCCGATGGAGCATCCATTGAATAGTCGATTGTTGCAACCTGTACCTTTGTTTTTTTCATAGATTAGTATATACAATGTCAGCTTTCGGAAATGAATTGAATGCAAAAACCTTGACTTATGCCAATACTACGTTTCGCACAACACTAAGAAATGGAACATTGATACAATTAACAGAGGATGATGTACAGAATCAAATTATATTAGGTGCTCCTGCTACAAATGTTCGGTTGCCGGAATGTCTACCTGCTATCAAAGGTAAAATGTTTACAATTTATAACGGAACAGCCGAAACAGGCAGCACAGTGACTCTTCAAAAGTTTGAGGGTGACAGAATAAATGGATCTTCAGACACAACTAACGGCGATATTGAGTTGAAAAATAGTGCAACCAATGGCGAAAGTATAACGAGCGTCACTCTAATTGCATCAGGCGAAAGGACGTTTCAATCAGGTTCAACTACCGCTGTTGACATTCCAGGAAATTGGTATGTGATTTCAACATCTTATCGGAATACATATTAAAATATAAAAAGTATAGTATATAATGTCAGCTTTCGGTTCAAATCTAATAGTTGAAAAAATTAACGGCAAAGACTATGTAGCAGCCCCAGGGACAACCGATACACTAACGTGCGATACAGTTGTGTGCCAAACTATAGGCAGCGTAGACTCGCCGTTAGAGACGATGCATATCGGTTCGGACATACGCTATCAGAACGATATCAAATTCATAGATACTCAAGACCCATTGAATGAACGAGAACAAATGTCCTTGTTGACAGATGGGTCGCTAAAAGTACACACATCAATCAAATTCAACGATTTCGTGTTGAACAATCCAATATCGAAATCACGATTCTCTGCAGGCCTCGATGACCTCGATGCATCGTTTGAGATTAAAAGCTTGGATCCTGTTGAACAAACACGAGTTAAGATAGGCGAAACGGGCATCAACGAGGTAACCTGCTTGCAGACAACAATCAATATAGAGCCTTTCGGCAATGGGGTATTGATAAACGACGGCCCACTCGTATTGAATACGGGTGACATCACGCTGACCGCAGGTAAATATCGTGGAGACGGTTCTTTGCTCCAAAACCTGCCGTCCGGGGCAAATCAGAATTTACAATCGGTCACTGACCAAGGTAGCACGACCAGTGTCGCCGATGTTTCATACACCGGAACGGGTACCATGATTGTCAATCAAGAAAAACTGAGTGGCAATAATCTTAGAATTGAATCTGGTTCTGGTTTTGGTAAAGTATCAATCGGAGAACAAACTCAAGGGTATACAAACGCCGACCACATTGGAGACCGTTCTATCGCTATAGGTAGGAATGCATTGTCCATTAACAATACAACAAGTAATGATACGATTGCAATTGGTTCTGGTTCATGCAATAACAATTGCGGTTCTTATGTCGTGTCTATTGGGGACGACTGTGGGCAGAACAATTGCAAAGATGCAGCCGTGAACATCGGAAAATATGCAGGTGAATTTACAGCAGGTGAAAATGCAATCAACATAGGTGCTCTCGCAGGACAGAACTCTGCTCAGAGTGCGGTTAACACCGATAACACAATCGTTTTGAATGCAAGCGGGGTTGAATTAAACGCCGGTGTCGCAAGTAGTTTTTATATCAGACCTGTCAGGGCCAGTCCCGACCCAGCAAGCGAGTCACAAATGCTCCACTACGATACAGCATCCAATGAGGTGCGATATGGTCCTGTTTCCAGTGGCGGCGGTATTCCGAGTTTATCTCAAGTATTGGCTGTGGGCAATACCGGCGGTACGATCAACCTCACTTCAGATTTGGATACGGCGGCCATAAGAATCACGAACAGTATTGATTGGGCTTACACAACACCAAACACATCTTCGATAACGACTGATGGTATTCCATTAACCCAACTCACAAGTGCTTATAGGAAGACTACATCACCAAACACATTCACAGGCCAAGTGTATACGATGGTAAACACAACAGCTTCTACAATAACATCAGGAACTGTTCTTTCTTTTGACGATGTAAGCACTAACATTAATGGTGTCAAGCCATATGCCGCTATCAACACCACTACTAATACCAATGTGGCCGTCATTGGTATATGTGTCCAAGATAGTCTTGCAGGCAATTCTTGTTTTGTACTAATTAGCGGTTTCTGTTCTGTTAACTGTATTGATGGATCGTACACCAAGGGTCAGCTTTTAGGACTTCAAGCAAATGGTGTTGTCAATTCTTCGGCAGTTGCGGCGACTAATGGTGTAATCGGGTGTTGTATGGAAACCGTAACTCATGCATCGCCAAATGCAGTTATATGTTATTTACAACCGTCATTTAAATTGTAAATATATTGTAAATGCCTGTAAAGCGAAATAATCCTAATGTACCAACTTGTGAAACCGTCGTTCAAGATGGTGTCGGTATGAGAATAAAAGGTATTATAAATGGTAGACTTGCAAATACTCGATGCAAGGTAAGAAATATTGCTGACGCCCAAGGAAACGTAGTTAGATATAATAAACAGAACTTACAAAAAACAAAAGCAAAAACAAATCAACGTCAATCTAGGGTGAACGTATCATTAGAGGGTGGGACCGGTGCAAACGCCATTTTAATATATGATACAGGGGCAACGTCCACCCAAATGAGCACAGCAGATGCCAGACTTATAGGAATAATTAAACCAGACGGTACGTCCGATTATCATAATCAACCACAACGTGCTACCGGTATAGGCGGTTCGGTTGCCACAACACAATATTCCGACGTTCCTTTAATATTACCAGCGACCGGTGAAGTCACAGAAGGCTCGGTATTGGTTTATCCTAACGCTATAGGATTGTTAGGTATATCACATATAAAACACTTTAAACGATACCGCGTGAAATTTAAATAGGTACATATGATATATGTCAAGTTTTGGACAAAGTTTAGTTTGTAAGAATTTAACATGTGATACCGTTAATGGTCAAACATACAATCCTGTACAAAGTTCAAAATGGACCGAAACAAATAATGTTTTGGAACCGGCAACCGCTGGAGCAAGTGTAAAAATTTCCGGTTTAGAAGTAGATGGAAATGCAAGAATCAATGGTGGAATTGTCAACGTTGTACAATTAGGTTCCAAGACAAATTTAGAATTACAAGGGACAAAAGCTGCTGATTCAACATTTATAGATTTGAATACATCACTGGTTGAATTATCAGAAGTTAATTCAGTGTATGCTTTGGAATTTCGTAAACGACCTGTTATACCATCAAATCAATTTTTTAGAATTAACATGTTAGGTGATATCATAGGTGCTAATTTAATAGAAGCTGATATTGTTCGAACTCCTGTCGCAGAGTTAAATGGACTGACATTGCCGTCAGAGTTATCTCACAGAGGTTGCAATGTCATTACTGCTTTGACAGGTGGAAATGTAAATGACAGAACAATAGATATACCAGAGGGTAAATTCATTTGCTTCTTTGATTTGACGTTAAGTGCAGCCGATGTAGATGATGGTGTAAAAATCATGGATATCACATTTAATACACTTGCTCTCCCAATAACGAACGCACAAATAGATGATAGAAAATATACAATAGATGTAAGTGCAGTTTCAACAAACGATGCTAATGATCCAAATGATGCATTAGTATATTACACTTATGTAAAAAGTGGGCAATGTGTGTTAAAACTGGACAGTGGACGCAATTTACAGGGGCAACGTATAAGCTTCCTGGCAAAATTTATAGAAATCCAATTTTAAAGATAAGATATCGGAAGAGAAAAAGGAATCAAGTTTTGTCATAAAGAGAAACTTAAAATCACTATATACACCATTCTCAGTTTATGACAAGGATCGCAATCGCAAAAAGCATGAAACGCCAAAAGCAACAAAAGGAACAATCGGAGACCGGAAAGATTGTTGCCGATATTTTAGGTAACCATTGCCTCACTTTTTCAATAAATCACACTGCAGCCCGTTGCGTGTCAGAAAGTGAAACTTAGATTTACTATATAGATCAATTTCTAATAATGACAAGCATAGCAACCCGTAATCTCATCAGCTCCGATCAGCTCCGATCACAGCGATCACAGATCTGGCTCAAATCGCACTGTGAGGGAAAATCACAGTACACAAATTCATAGTTGTCATAAATAGAAACTTAGATTTACTATAATACTACTTCTCTAATTATGACAAACTATATTTCCAGATCACACGGTGAGGAATTTCCAGATCGCAAAATTTCCAGATGTGTGCCTGTGTCACAAACAGAAACTTGTATTTACTATAATGATGATTCTCAGTTAATGACAAGCCGTGTTTCAAGATCGCAGATTTTCCAGAAATGTACATAAGTTCACAAACCTACAGGTGCTGGTAAAATCGCAGAAATCTACATAAGTTCACAGCTCAATCTACATAAGTTCACATAAGTTCACAGTTGTCACAAAGTGAAACTTACATTTACTATAACATTGATTCTCAGTTTATGACAACACACAATCACACAATGACATATGTTTGCGAGCTGGGAAGCGAGCAATGCAAGACTGGCGTGGGCGGTAATAACAAGGATCACGGTGTCGGCTTATGCAGATCTGCCATAGATAACCGTAGGTGCTCACTACATGGGAAGCGTTCCGAAATACTGGTAAATCCTGGCAAAATACAGAAGGTACTTAAGGAATACAGTTGTATTTAATAAGGATACTCCCCCTCTACACGCTTCCCATGTAGTCTACACGCGGCGTAGAACTCCTCATCCGGCAAGTCGATATCTTCAGTCGGATGGCTGACGAGGTTGTCTGCGCTCGCCGTCAGCAGGGCGCCCGTTGAAGTGCATTCGCTCGGGGTGGGGCTGACATGAGTGGTGTCGCTGGTGGTAGGGCTCACATGAGTGGTGCCACTTGCTGTGGGGCTCACGTGGGTAGTACCGCTCACTGTGGGGCTCACATGGGTAGTGGCGCTGTTGGTGAGACTGCTGTGGATGAGGGGGTCCTCGTCATGCTGGGGGCTGCTGGTGGGGAAGTCGTGGGCGAGTTGGCGGGAGCTCCGGTGATCAGCTCTCGCCTCAGGGGTCCCAGCTGCTGCCATCTGCTGGGTGTAGCAGAGCGAATCGACCGAGGACTCCTCTTCCATCACCTCGGGGTCTTCAGCGATGGGGTGGCTGTCCAGACGGGGCGGCGCATCCTCTGCTTCGTGCGTCCTGACGGTGGTCATCTGCTGGGTGAAGCAAAGCGAGCTGGATGTAGAGGTCTCCTCTGCCACTTCAGGCGAAGATCGTGCGCAGTCGGATGGACCTTCAAGGTTTCCTCCCGGGGTAGTCGGCGCGTCATCATGGAGCGAAGATGCCGTCTCTGTCGTGGGCTCGACCAGCGGGGACGACGGAGGGGATACTCCCAAGGGGCTGGGACCCAGCTTCCTCATCTTGTACTGGTGTACCGCGTGTAGACTGCACCAGGCGCCAGGTAGGCCCACGTCTCCCGCTGTCCCGGGTATCGTGCCCACTTCAGTGTCCAGGGTGCAGAGAGATGCCGAAGACCTCGCTGCTGCTCTTCGCACGCCCTCCTTTTCCCACAGTCTGTTGCCAGGGGAAGAGTCCGGACTCGAGGTGGCGATCGCCTCCAGCTGCTCGGCGGGCGACAACTCCCTCCAAGCCGCGTAGAGGTCGGAGGAACTGGCGCTAGGGGGCTCGAGGACTTGTTGGCGGCCGTCGTGCGAGAGGAGGTGCCACAATGCTATGCGCTGATGACCCTCCCTGCGATCTTGAGGTTCGCGGGCAATGCGTACCCTCTCCGCCAGTTGGTTGGCGCGGTTCACGTGCTCCTCTGGCGTTCGGCTCCCAGAGCGTATGCGGCTGCGGGTGCGCTCCCACATCTTGTCCACCAGGGCCTTAGCAGCATCTGGGGATTTACGTAAGGCCCTGCGAACCTTTTGCATGGCGACCTCGAGAGGGAGGGAGTACAGTTCCCTCTTCCAATGCCACGCAGTTAGCCTCTTTCGCGGGTCCGCGAGATTGGACTGGTAATTGGGTAGTGGCAGAACAGCACGCGATTGGGGGCGAAGATCGCGGGGCCCTCCAAGGTTGCTGCCCATGATGGGGGGCCTGTGTCGGGGGACTCGCCGCCCCCTCCGACCCTCGATCCTTGCCTGTGTGTAAGCAGGGCCGTCATCGAGAGGTAGAGACGGCTCGTCGAAAGGGGCACTTTCTGCAAGGGGGTGACTGGTTAAGTCTTCCCTCGGTAGTGGTGGGGCACCAGCTGAGCGGTAAGTGCGTCGCAAGCGGGTTCCAGAGGTGAAGGCCACGCTCTTGGGATGAGGTCGATGGCCCCAAGGATCTCTACGTCCTCGTGCGCGTCGGGGTTCCATTGGTTCTGACCGCTTCTCTAGGGCAGAGAGGGTCTGATCACCAGAGTGTGACCTCACTTCCTCGAAGGGCAGGGTCATGGACTGGGGTACTTCTGGTTCTGACCGCTTCTCCTGTGTGGAGAGGGTCTGATCGCCAGAGTATGACCTCACTTCCCCGAAGGGCAGGGTCGGGGACTGGTCGCCGGCCAGTCATTCGTCGTCGTCCTCAACCGGGGGAAGGCCGTCGCCCTCCACGAGTTCGATGCCAGCGAGTGCCGCCAGAGTCTGGTAGCTCTGCTCGTCCTCACAGCTGGCAAGCGCCAAGACCTCCTCGGAGAACTCCTCTGGAACGCCGTCCACCCGGGAGATGTCCTCCTGCTGTTCGATGGCCCAGACGACGGCGGCCACGAATCCAGGAGAGTTTGCCAGTCGGGCAGGAGCGTTGGCTCTCCACTCCTTGAGCTTGATCTCATCCGTGCAGTTGCGGACGATATGCTCCGCGGAGCCGCAGCCGAAACACCGGCGAACCTTCGGTGCATCAGGGCGGGAGAGACCAGGTGGTGGTGGTAATGGGGTAACTGCCGCGGCAGCGGCAGTGGTGGGCCCGTTCTCCAACATGGCGAGTGCTGGGCGGTTCGAGGAGGGGGTGCGTCTGAAGAAGGGGGTGCGAGGAGGTGGGTTCGCGAAAGAGACAGTTCGGGGAGGACGGTCTTGAGTGCGCCTCTGAGATGCCTCCGTGTCGATGTCATTCTCCACCTCCTCAGCGACCTCCCGTATCTTCAACAGGGCGTTGTGGGTGCCCGGGATATCGTCAGAAGCAGCCTTCCTTTCCCACTCCTCTGGCTTGGAGACATCCAGGTGGATGGCTCTCAGGCGCCGCATCACCTTGGGCGCGTACTTCAGCCCTCGGCGGTACGTGGAGAGCATGGACAGGTTGGACATCTCCACGCAGTTGGGGACCCTACCTGCCAGCCAGAAAGTTGACCGAGGCCATGCAGGTCTCCAACCGCGAAAAGTACTCCGCCGCGGTCTCATTCGACGCCTGCTTCAGTGCAATAGCCTCGCCGTGCGCGTTCTCCAGGTAGCCATGTGTCAGGGAGCACACCGCCAGGTCGCTGAAGAACACGTCCAACTCCCCGTAGCGCCGGTGCCAGGCCTGGTCGGACCCGAAGGTCCCCGCCGCACGCTCTAAGAACCTCTTCTGCTGGTCTTGTAGGGTGTGCTCCTTGAAGCTCCAGAGGAGGCTCGACACGCTCGCCTGGTACTCCGATACAGACGGCGTACAGCTGGGAGTGGCCAGCGCCTCGATCACGATGGCCTCCTGGAAGATCTTCCGCACCAGGTTGGAGTAGTGCTCCAATTGCGCCAGTAGGCCATCCTTGTCGGCCGATTTGGTGTCGGCCGCGGAGCGGGGGAATCTAGTCACACCCCTGATCAGCTTCAGTACCATCTCCTTGGTCTTGTGCTCCAGGCGGACCTCGTCCGAAGATGCTCGCAGATTAGTGCCCTGCGGCAGTCGGATGATGCCTGGTACAAAGGGGGCGGCGCTGGGAGAAAGGACGGGATTCGCGGTGGCGGAGTGGGGGAAGCGGGCTGAAGGTGGTGGTCCTGGAGCATGCGCGGGTGGGAGCGCAGGCGCGGGATTTGTGGGGACTGCGGTTGAGGTAGGCGGTAATGCGGAGGTTGGCGGCCCAGGAATGGGCGGTGGTGCGGGTGTTGATGATGGAGCGGGGAGCGGGAGAGGCGTGTGGAAGGGCATGGGGGTGGGTGGTTGCGCGGCCACCACGCTCATGTTTCGGTACCAGTCGGAGTTGCTAACTTCGGACCACGCGGCGAGCCCGTCCTGGTCGAAGTGCAGCATCTCAGACTCCCGCGCAGTGGCAGGTATCCACTCCCACACCGGCTGTCCCATACTCGTAGATCGCACATTAGCTGCAGCTGGGTCCCCCATGGCCATGTCCATGATCTCGCGGTCGACCATGAGTACCCAGGTCTCCACGCGAGGGTTGGTAAGGAGCAGCGGTGTGTGATGAAGACGACCTCCCATGCGTGCGTAAGCTGTCAGCGGAGCTCCCAGCAGATGCATGATTGCGAAGAGGATGGTGTCGCCCTGTACTCCAGCTCGTGGTAAAGAGACAGCCGCCGCGCCTCGCACCCCCGCTGACTGATGTACCCACAGTGACCCACCGTCGTGGGTGATGAAGAGGGCCCGGACCTCTGGATACTGAGGGTAAGAGGGACCGGGTCCTCGGTCGGGATCACCAGAAGGGTCTGGGGGTGGATCATCAGGGGGACCTGGGGGCGAGTTCCTAGGGCTGGGTACTCTGCGCTCTGAATCAGGGTCACCACCGCCATGCACCACTGACTCCATCGATTGTCGTCGGCGAGCCACCATCATGTTAAGGGGGGCCTGAGTGGGAGGCTCAACAGGGACCGCTCCAGTGACAGTCAGAGACTCTGGAGGGGTCTCGCTGTCTGCAGCGTCCGCCTCGAGGGGCTGATCCGCCGCCAGGGCTCCCTGTGCACTGCTCTGAGGGTCGCCTGATGGGGGGGTTTCTGCAGATACCGCTGCGCCTGGCGGGGCGAGCCCTCTTGAGAGCGCCGCGGAGAGATCCAGGGCTTGCACTGCCGCAAGGACCTCTCTGCGGATATGCTCACTTCGGCTGCTTGCGTCCGAATCAGACCCGGACCTGCGAGCAGCTCTCCGCCTGCGCTCTGCTCGCGCAAGTGTGCCCCGGCTCCCCCTGGACCCCGTACTGGTGCGGCTGACGTCCGTTCCGGACTCGGGGTCGGAGTGCTCTGGTGAGCGGCTCAGGCTCGGGATGTGCCTGCCATGCGTTGCAGGGCCCGAGGACTCCCTTCGGGAGCGTCGACGCCTGCGGGCCTCTGGGTCAGCTGTCACCGCTGGGAGGTGGCGCACCAAGAGTGAGGCCCCGCTCGGAGCGCCCTGTCGGTATCCGCCATCAGGAGGTGCCTGCAGAGGGTCTGGAAGAATCGCGGCACCAATGCTGATGAAGGGCGGCTGCAATGAGGGGTCCGCCGTAGGGTCGTACAGCATTGAGGTGGTTGGTACCAGCTGTTGCGGCCTTGGCTGCTGCTGCTGCTGCTGCTGTTGCTGCTGCTGTAACTGTTGCTGCTGGAACTGCTGCTGCTGTAGCTGCTGCTGCATTGGTTCCAGCGGTTGTTGTTGGTGTGGCCACTGTTGCTGGTACGCAAGCCATTGCTGCTGTTGTTGCAGCTGCTGTTAGTACGGCGTGGGGTACGAGCCCATGGGGTGATGAGTCCCCAATGTAAATGGCACCGGGGACACTCCCCCAGCAATGGGCGCTGATTGCGGGAGTACCCAGTTGGAGCCATTCCATACGGCTTGTGCAGGGGAGCCATCGGGCAGGGTGTATGGGCGTGGCACTGCGGTATAGGAGGGCATGGTGGTGCCCGGGAGTGGGAAGGGGAAGTGGAAGCGTATGTGGTGGGGGACGGAAAGGTGAGGGGTGAAAATAATGGGGGGCGTAGCGGCTCTGCACTGACCCCCATGCTGGAAAGCGACTCTGATGTGTGCTGCGACATGCTAACTGCTGAGCTGATCAGATCGAGAGCTGGGTGTGGCAAAAGCCACAGGTGAGCAGAAGGTAGAGTCTGCTCGCCTTTTATTTACTCTTCGGTGTCGCTTTCTCGAGGGGGGGAAGGAGGAGGAGAAGGAGGGGGGCTAATATCTGGAGATGGAGGAACGCCGTCGAGCACGGGTATCGCGAATGTGCCAGGGAGCGCGGGGTAGATTGCTAGATCTTGAGTGGCCGGGTAATGGAAGAAGTAGTTCCCCTGCTGATGCCACTCGCGGTTGTAGTGTGCTGGTGGGATGGCCAGGGTGACGTTATCCAGGTGCTCAGCTGCTGTCCTCCACTTCGTCGTCAGAAGAGGAGGGCGAGGGAGGAAGAGGACCCTCTGGAGAGTCGTCGAAAGCTCCTGCAGGTGGGAAGGTGAGGTCTGGATAAAATAGTCACTTCAGTGGCCCCTGTTTCCACCACGCTTTCCTGTATCCTTGTGGGGGAACTGACATGCACCGGCGAATTCAAAATTTCGCCAGGGCTCCGCGACACGATTTTCAAGTGCTAAGGTGCGCGGACAGGAGTCAAGAAACTGCAAAGGAAGGTATGTCAGGTCCGACCAAGAGGCTCAGTAAGGCTCGAGAAGATAGCCGGGCTCCGTATGTCCCAAAAATACTCCAGCCAGAGTGTTGCTGGAGAGTACCAGAGAGTGCCAGAGGAGCTGTCCAGAGACCGCTGAAAGCGCTATTTAGGGGGGCTTTCCCGACTACTGATGGCCGTGAGGGCGGTGTTGGGGGGTTCTGGACTGTTCTATGGGGTCTGAGGGAAGGGTTTTTGGTGATGGGGGCTGTTGGGGAAGGTTTTGGAGTAGGCTGAAAACGGGCTAAAACTGCTGTTTTGGGCTGTTTTAGCTACTTTTAGGGCTCTGAAAGGTGAACTGTGAGGTTTTTCTGGCTACTACAGACCGGGGAAACCCTTCAGGGTGATCCCTGACGGTCGTTTGTGGCCTGGGAGGGACTTGGGTTTTAAGATCGGAAAACGAATGTTTGCCTTTCCAAGCCCGTTTGAGCCGCCCCCAGTGTTAAGGGAAGGTTATACTGATATTTCGTGACTTTTGGGAACGTTATTTGGATTCCTTCTTCGGGAAAAAATGACTTTTTTGACGTAAAAATTGCGCCCAGTATCCCAAAAGCACAGCTCTCCCCCTGCAGTATACCGTAAGTTACGAGAAGTCCGTGGCTGAACGCGCGGAGACGTTCAAAGTAACGCTATTGATACCAAATGTGCCCGTGGGCAGTACGACAGATGGTCGGAATAATGTTTTTTATTGAACGTGCAAAGGTACACAATTCGGATTTTATAATATACTGGATCAGGGCCAGATTGAGGTGCAAACGATAGTTCGGTTCCGAGTTCTGAAGGCTAAACACTTCTCAAGTGCTCCACTTATTCACTCGTCACTCAGGTTGCAGGGTCAACCACCCGGCAGCCGATGTCACACCACGGCTCAACGTTCAATTCCCGATCCGATCTCATTTCTAATTCCGATTCGTCATTCTCGATTCAGATGTTACGTCGACGGACTGACACGATGACTGTCATACAGTACTGTCATACTACTGTACTGTCATACTGCCATACTGTCATACCCCCGACATCTGATAATCGATTTCATTGTCTTTCCGATCCCGATGCGAATCTGGCCATTCCTCGAGGGTCTGACTAAGTGCCACGATGACCACCCCACAGTACTGTCATACTACTATAGTGTCATAGTGTCATAGTGTCATACTGTCATACCCCGGACATCTGGTACTCATTCTCATCGTGATTTCAAGCCCAATTTCACTGTCATCGTGTCAATCCCAGATTACCCCCGATGACACACATACAGATACACAGGCATATCGGCTCACGCTGTGCCTCCGGGCACATCAACAACAACACGCCCAGATTAACAACAACCACGACCCAAGCTCAAAACCATGGCCCAGCTCAGCAACAACACGCCAAGCTCAACAATCATAGCCCAGCTCAACAACAAAGCGCCAAGCTCAACAACAACCCGCCAAGATTAACACTAATGGCCCACCTTAACAGGCAACCACCCGGCTCAACAACAACGCGCTCACAACAACAACCACGACTCAACAGCAACGCCCGGCTCAACAACATCCGCACAGCTCAAATACAACGCGTCCAGCTCAACAACCACATGCCTAGCTCAACAACAACGCGCCTACCTTAACAACATCACGCCAAGCACAACAACATCCGCCAAGCTCAAGAAGACCGCGCCATGTTGAATGTGAAATGTTGCATTGCTCTCTCCGATGGGCAAGCTAGGCTGTTGGAGCGATGGGGACGTGCCAGATGAGCTGCCCATGCAGCAGTGAGAAATAAAAGCTGACTTGGCACATAGTCAAGTAAAAGCTGAGCAGGCACGGCGGTGTGCGATGCAAAAGCTGAGCTGGCATTTGCAACAGGCTGAGCGGCCACAGCAGTCCCATTTTGCTTTATGCTCGAAGTTTGCTTCCCTGGAACCTTTAAAGAGGTTAGAAAGGCATGGCACCTGGCAATTTCAGGACAAACTTGCCTTTGTACTGCCCGAATGTCAACACGGTGGACGGCCACTTGCTGGCGATGGTGATCGTACCATCTGTAAGAAAGCATGTGCTAAGAATAGGGAAGTTGAACGTTGGGCGTGCTTTCAAGTTGGGCGTGCTTTTTTTCTCAGCAACTTTGGCAGCTTTCGCACCTCTTGTTAACACCTCGAATGCTAAGAGGCCCCAAAACGTTGCAGCTAGCCTATGATGAGACGCAACCCCGAAGGTAGAGCTTGTGGCGGAGGCTGCCGACAACGCGCGGTAACCTTGGAGGATGAGCGTGTTGATTGTGCCGACCTTTGGAACAAATTCAACAGACACTCGCCCCATCACTATCAGCACAACAGCACTCATTCAACCACGTGAGATAAAATTCAAAATGTTGCAGTGAGTTTCGAAAGGTTTGCACCTTTTGAAGGTACTGTTTGTTCTCAAACTAACGTGGTTTCGTGTCAAGGAAGCCACCCGTAGTGATATAGGTCGACAGGCGAGATAGTTGATGACCTATGTAAACGACACAGAACCAGTTCATCGCTTTTGTAACTTACGATCTTGATAGGATAAGAGGATCCAAGAGCTCACCTTACGCTAGGGGCGCGTACAGTGCTCTACAGACCCAAAAGTTTTCATATCTCTGCGGGGGAGGCGCGGGGATGCTAGGATTGCGCCGAGTTAACCTAAAAAGGCGCCGCGAAACAAGGTACCAAACTATATTATGGCCTTATCAGCATATTTTGAGTGCGAATCCCATGCTAAAATTTCAATATACCCATATAGCGAGAAGAAAATGGGCAGGACTGGTGCTCGAAATTTCGGTTTGCACTGCGACAACCTGGAAACGCGAGGTTGAGAGACGTTGCATCCCCCGATACTACGCATCTACTATACTCCCCCTGGTTACGTTTAGAGATATCAGGCCGGCAGATCGACTGCCACCAACGGGAAGTTAAACGGATGACAGCTAATCAAAAGAATGTGACGTCGATCGAATCTGATTGATGAATATTGCATGCGATTGTATAATATTCATTAAGTGACCGTTAAGAGTGCGATAAGAAATGACAAATTGAAGAATGCAAATTGATTTCTCCAATTATTAATATTTAAAGACTTCTCAAATTTATACATCACACTTCGTCAACTGGGGGGGGGCACCATCCCCCTACACTATACCATTACTACAAGGCGTGAGGCCTCGACTGTTTTTTTTTTTTTAGATATCGCCAAGTGGGGGGCTCCCCCACAACCCCCCCCCTTACTACAAACTATTTTCAAGACTTCGCCCAGTAGGGGGGTTTGCCCCCCCACAACCCCCCATTTTTTCGGAATATTTTAAAACTTCGCCCAGTGGGGGG
>LGRX02010586.1:0-23911 GCA_001247695.2 Cymbomonas tetramitiformis
CGCGCCCAGGCCCACGGGGTGTTCTCCGGGCAACTGCCGTGCTGTGCGCCCAGGCCCACGGGGTGTTCTCCGGGCAACTGCCGTGCTGTGCGCCCAGGCCCACGGGGTGTTCTCCGGGCATCTGACGTGCTGCGCGCCCAGGCCCACGGGGTGTTCTCCGGGCAAGTGACGTGCTGCGCGCCCAGAACCACGGGTGTTCTCCGGGCAACTGGCGTGCTGCGCGCCCAGGCCCACAGGGTGTTCTTTCCGGGCAAAGTGGCGTGCTGCGCGCCCAGGCCCACAGGGTGTTCTCCGGGCAACTGAAAGCGTGCTGCACGCCCAGGCCACGGGGTGTTCTCCGTGCAAGTGGCCGTGCTGCGCGCCCAGGCCCACAGGGTGCTCTCCGGGCAAGTGACGTGCACGCCCGAGGCCCACGGGGATTGTTCTCCGGGGCAGAAGTGGCGTGCCGCGCGCCCAGGCCCACGGGGTGCTCTCCGGGCAAGTAACGTGCCGCGCGCCCAGGCCCACAAGGTGTTCTCCGGGCAAGTGACGTGCTGCGCGCCCAGGCCCACGGCGTGTTCTCCGGGCAACTGACATGCCATTTCTCCGACGAGTTGGACTGTGCGAGCCCTCCTGTGTGCCAAAGTGAACTCATATATACGGCCTGTACGTGGCGAGGCCAACTGTCATCTGCTGCTAAAATCCGATGATATACTACTGGAGAGGGTGGCACGGGTGCTAAGGTAGCCGAATCAGTGCGGGCGAGAGGCCCATTCAAACCTAAGGCACGTCAAACAAAGTGCAGTGCTGAAAATGCCTGAATTGATGTTCCGTGATATGTGCAAGCCAAAGAAGAAGGCATATAAACAGTATCTCACACCTGCCTCACCAGCATAGAAGCGCTCGAAGATGAGGACAGAGCACCCTTCGCTCGAGGTCAGCCTGCAACGCCGACAGAGCTCATCAGAGCCAACACGGGGGCTCGGGGGATGCAAGGCTTCATCGCGAATACGCCACGCATCAGGACCGGCAAGGGAGCTGCCGTGCTGAGACCTCGAGCGTCGGAGGTGGCACAGGAACTCGGAGGAGGTGAGCATGCTTCCAAGCAGCCACGCCAGAACTCTCACCTGTGGGCATGCCCGGCGGGGAAGTACGCATAGTGATTGTGTGTTAAGGTGTGTGCCGTATTGCTCTCTCCCTCCGTCACTGTGAGGGTGCCGTTGAGCACGAAGGCGAACCTGCTCCCCCGCTTAGCCACCTTCCGTCTCCAAGGTGCGATGCGGAGGTCGTGTTGGGCACACCAGTAGCTTGAGTTGGTCGGTGAGAGAGTCTAGATTCTCTTGGATGCTTTTGTGCGAACTTGGTCCGATCACCTAGGTGCAGAAAACGTTCACTCTACATCCGGTGCAATAACGGCTCTCTGACCATCACCCACACTGTACCGTGCACAACGCCTTTCAGCAAGCCCTAGTTCGGAAAAGGTCGGTAGAGCTCTAATACACGATCGTTTGAACTAGCTCCAGTATTCCTATGGCGATTCTCGAGAGCCGGAGAGCTGGACGGCAGCGTTGGGGAACACGGTCGTTTGGTAAATACCTTTCAACACCAGAAACTGGAGCCGCAGACGAGGAATCGCCCATCATGTTGGCGAGGTACATCGTAAAGTGAGCGCCCATACTTGGGTTGATAAAGACCGAGGCAACGGTCTTCGACCTGAGCAATCCAGTCCCGATTAAAACCAGATCCGACGCACTCGAAACCGCTGGTCCTCAAGGGCACAGTGAGAGAGGAACGTAAGACGAGGTTGTGAATATGTAGGCTTGGGGTTCACCATCCTGGAAGCCCAGAGAAAACGCGGCTCTCCGGCGTGATGAGAGCGTGATCACGTTCGTATACACTTCTCGTGAATCCGGGCAAATCTGTGTGAGTTACAGAGGGCTTCAGCTCGAAGCCCTGAGGACAGGCGTAAACCCGTAAAAATTGGTGTGTGGAGGGTCTGAGTTGACAACTGTCGTGTAAACTGAAGAAACTGTAGTTTCGTTTCCTTAGACGAATTCATGAAACAAGGTCGTGGATACGACGTGTGTGTGTGAAACTTATTTCATAACGTGGAGGATGCGACCCGCAACGGCCTTCATAAACCAGCAGTGGGCAAGTTAGATGTTGAAGGCGAATGAGCAATGCTTCAAGAAGCTCATTATCCTGCGGAGAGCAGGGAATAACATTTCCGACTAGTACAGCGTTGACCCCGGGCAAATGCGAGACGTCTTCTTTAACTATTATCATATGTTGGCATATCACGTGTGCCCTACCACAGGATCCAGTGAGGATCCAGCGATACGAAATTTCAGTTCGGGGATGGTAAAGGCAAGGTGACCACCTTGAAATGAGATTCCAGAGGTTCTGGACGGCTGGGTCACTTGGGCATACATGTTATCGGACGGTGGAGAGCCGTCCGAAGTCCATTGGCAAGCAACTAACACGCACACGATACAAACGTCACAATCAGTCGACGGTGATGGAGGACGTGACGAGCTGTTTTTAAGAGTACGTCTCCCCCACTCGCAGTGGTCGCGGGCTTGTGAGGATAGCCCTACCCCTCTTGCGCCGTATCCCCGGTCTCAGTGTGTGGACGACCCTTACGTTAGCCAGTTTTCGCTGCGACAGACGAGGCTGTGCTGAAAAGTGCATATGCAAGTGCATACGTCAAGATCTCGTTTGCTCGTATTACACAAAATCACCTCTACAGGCGCGAGAAACGAGGCGGGCATAAAGCTGGCAAAAGGCAAGTGAAGCCGAGCAAACCCAAAGCTAGCGGCAAGTTGAACTTTTACCTGACTGCAGCAGAGAAATCAACAAGACGCTCCTGGCCGAAAGTCGCGTTCCCTTCATGGTGTCGTGACTGGAAAAGTTATCCACACACGACAGAAATTCTTGTGTTGTGCAAAACAGCGGGTGCAAAATGAGGTGCACCGCGAACAAGAGTGTCACTTATCGCCTCGAATATCGCGCCTTTATTGGTCGATTGTGACATTTTGGAATCGTTTAGGACTTTAGGGTGTGCTGATCTTCTCATTGCCAAGTCAGCAATGCCAAGAGTCTAGTCAGTCGAGTGCCTACGTGACTTAAGAGCCAGTTTTTCATAACTGGAGCTTTTTGGGGGTCAATTTGTCTTGTGGTATTTTCGGCCAATCAAAGTGTGACACATCCTTAACACTGTGTGATTCACGTGTGATTCATACTGTCATGCACTGTCATGCATCCTTAACATTGTGTCATACTATGAATGACACAATGTAACACAAGACGAATAAAGCTCCACTTATGAAAAACTGGCTCTTAAATTAATTTACCCCGGGGAGCCAAATCGCCCCCGGCTACCATACAGGGTCAAGGGCAGTCCCTATCCTAAAAGTTCCCCCTGTTCGGGGGTGCTCCACCGAATATAAGATGCTGGACGGAGTAATTAAATCGGGCAAATGGACGGTTCATATATTCGAAATTCGGTAATTAAGCCAGTGTTAAGGACCATCCGACGGCCCGAACATCCTATAGAATTCTTATTTTCGGGAATCCTTATTTTCCGTGGAGCACCCGTACAGTAGACTACAGACAAGAGACATGCGACAAGAGACATCTCAAAAATGCCTAAATGGCCGACGTCTCGATCCTGCTTGCAGCATCGATTCTATCGAGATTCAAATCTACATTGCACAAATGGAAGACAACCCGTCGATCTGACTGAATTGACGGTCGACAAAGCCGAGAGGAGATGTTGCGGGGCCTGGCGTCAATACGATCGAAGCGGCGTCTACAGTATCCAATAGGAACATGGCACGCATTTCGAGGATATGACTGCTGTGACACCTCGCCCACACACGCCACGACGCAGTCTTACAGTCTATCTTACGACCTCTTGCAGGGTTGCTCTCCTTTTGCATCCACAAATCTGAAGAACACTACCACTCACTCGCATCCTAAACATGTCTGGAATTTTTGGCTTCTTCGGCGGTGCTGCTTTCTTCAAGGGCACCTACAACACTGAGGTAGGACATCATTGTGACATCTTTTGAGGTGTATTTCAGTTTACGCATCAGAGCAGACCCATGACCTGGCCTTGGGGTGCGCAACAAAAACCTTTGTTTGGAAATATGACGTTAGGCGAACCTGGGTTGCTCAGGTTGTTGTCGGCGAAAATGAACCCGTGGAGTCCGCTATTCGCCGCTTTCGTAGGTCTATGATGTCCGCCAACGTCATTCCTGAGGTATTTTCCTACATCAATGGCTTTTGAATCTTGCCCCTTCGCTCCTGCTGTTGTTCTATGTTGTGCGAACGAACTGTTTACAAAATCTGGGACGTATGTCGGTATTCTCCCGTCTTTGTCGAAGTCATCGGCAGAGTACCTGCCTGCTAAGTGACACTGTTGATGCCTGTGGGAACCAAGCCCTGGTTGCATTGGTGGGCGGCTTCGGGATAAGACGGGTAATTAGCTGCCACCGAGGTACTTGTATTATGGGCTCTTTGGCAGGTTCGCCGAAGACGTTATTTTGAAACCCCCCAGGATATTAAGAAGCGCAAGATGGTTCGTTCCCCTTCGCCGCCGCACAAGCTCGTTTTTAAGCTTCGGTCCAGGACTACTCTTCAACCAGCCTATGCTGTGGAATTTGCTGAAAGGAAGTAGAAACTTTTGAATACTGGACGCACACGTGTTCTCTCCCAGCAGACAGGGAGTTAGGGTTACCCAGCGCGAACGAAATGTTAAAGCGGTTGTGGCTGCACTGGTTTTTGCGTTGGAAAGCCTTCCTCACGTTTGCGCTGCCGTTCTTGTCGTGTTGACTGTGGCATGGTTAGGTAAACTGAGCGAGCCGAAATATTAAGTTAAGTGGACAACATAACGAAGTCCTCGAGCGTTTGGAGCTTCCATGAAACCAAACCGTTATCGCGCACTGCTGAGTATCACCGTCTTGACAAAAAGGAGCCTGCCTGTTGCTAAAGTATCTTTTGGCGGCCTTATTAAGCGGAACTCGAAAGTTGAGGTCATATATTGAAAACGCACTTGATTTTACGTTTTCCGGAGGTTTTCTTTGAGCGTATGTGTTTATTTCCTGTTTGCTAACGCAAGCGTTACTCGCATTATTCACCTGCGCGGTCCGTGTTGCAGGCCAACGCCGCTGCCCGCAATCGTCGCGCTAAGATGCAGAGGAACTACAATGCTGAGAGGAATGCCGTCTCCTTCTAAGTGCTGAGCTGTAAGAATCTATTTCAGATGGATGGCTTGCGCCTGTAGAGTATGCTGTCGCCTCTCGGTTGCAGATACGGTGTTGGAAATCACCGTCGAAAATTTCCCCTTCCCGGTCTTAAGCGACGCAGGAAAGATATGTAGATAAGCTCATAAAGGACCTCTATTAGTTTCTTCGGAGGTCATTCGGGCAACGCGTTGACATAGCACGGCTGTAATAACAATTCTGGGTTTAAGGACGGTCGAGGAATAACCAAGCACTTTATGAAAGTCCTAAAACGATTGTTTGGTATGTGCCATATATGCTTTATGAAATATGAATTACCTCAGAGTCTCAGATTGCATACACCAGTGCTCACATTAGTTGTTATAAACACTTTTGTATGATAGCCGTTTTAAGTGGTTTCATTTTTTGTCTCAGGATGAAACATTTTCTAACTTATCAGAGTTTAGCGTTGTCATCTGGTTTGTGTCTGGAAAGAACACGTTTTAACATGTTTATGGGCTGGGTATAGCGGCACAACATAAGAGACCTACGAGATGAATCTGAACACCAAATGTAAATTGAGAACTTAGTCAAGGTGACGCGCCGCGGGTTCATTTTGCGAGCCAGAGTTCTGTGATTATGATATATATAGTGCTGCTCATAAATTAAGGGGCAACGAAGAGCGGGCGTGGTGTTGCCGAGACTGCCCGAACCTGTCGGTCGCGCATCCGCGCATGTCACCTCGGTTCCATAGAAGGTGTGGCAGCGCGCGAGGTGGGTCGTCTGCTCCCATAAGGCATGGTTGTATCGAGTCTGTGATTGTGACTGTCGTGGCTTGTATAATTGCTGCTGTGTGACGGGCACTGTTGGGTGTGACTGATTGTGGAAAATGTGAAGGGTGGTGGGCATTGCAATAGCCATGCTGCGTATCTCTTAAACGTTGCAGACCCTCTATAGAGGGTTAACTTTTTTTCAGCTATCTGTATGACTCACCGCGGGCGCGGTACTAGGGGGAGTCATGCATGCGATGGCTCATATTAATCGTCGAGAGTTGAATTTTCTTTGGTCCTATCGGTGGGCGACGAGATCCATATTCCACGCTTCAAAATGCGCCACAACTGCCTTGAAACCACGTTGAAGTCCACCCGAAATTCGAGGGTGCGGAGGGTTAACTGAATATTTTGTGTTTCGGCGAATTTTTCTTTTTCCACTTTAAATTTGGGACCGAGCGGCTAAAGCGACTTTATTCGAGTGTCCCAAAAGGTACTCGAAGTGAAAAAGCGCCCATCGCTCCGGTCAAGTCGCCGATATCATCCACTCCATGTGCACCACCCCTCAAAATTTGGAGTGCGAAGTGGGCTCACTTTCGATCTCAGCTCATGGGAGGCATGCATTTGGCGAGGACCGTGCACCCTGGCATCAGAACGATAGATTAGAGTGCCCATGTGGACCCCCGCCCCATGGGCCCTTCATTCTAGCTATTTCCGGGGTGTACAAGGCGATGAAAGATGGTATGACATGTGTATGACACCATGTCATACCCGTGTCATACGGGGTATGACATACCCTTTGACCGCCATATAGCCCCGCAAGATGCGAATTAAATAACACCATACCTTGCCCCCCCAAAATATATGTCAAAACCCCCAAAATGAGCCAGGGTATGCATGAACGCCCCACGATTGCGTCACGAATTCCGTAAGCTCAATTTGTCCACTGCGGGGCTCGATCCCGGGACCTCGGGCTTGGGTGCCCAAAAAGCTTATGGGAAACGAGCTAACCACTGTTCCGCGTTTCTGTCCGCCCCCACCCACGCGTGGGTGGTATGCCATTCCTGGCTATATGTACCCGAACCTTGTCGAGAAGTGCAATCTACACCGTTGACCGATATGAAATCTTAACCCTCCATAGAGGGTTAACTCGGAAACGTTTAAGAGTTAGAGGGCGCGGGTGCGGCCATACTCAAAATTTTTTAATATGGCATTCAGCATATCAAAATGACCGTATTTTAATGCAGAAATCGACTGCACAAAACACGGGAAGCAGCCTCGACGTTGTGAAAACCGAGTTTGGGGGCATAAGGTCAGCAACCTCCTATCTCTTAAACGTTGCAGACCCTCTATAGAGGGTTAACTTTTTTTCAGCTATCTGTATGACTCACCGCGGGCGCGGTACTAGGGGGAGTCATGCATGCGATGGCTCATATTAATCGTCGAGAGTTGAATTTTCTTTGGTCCTATCGGTGGGCGACGAGATCCATATTCCACGCTTCAAAATGCGCCACAACTGCCTTGAAACCACGTTGAAGTCCACCCGAAATTCGAGGGTGCGGAGGGTTAACTGAATATTTTGTGTTTCGGCGAATTTTTCTTTTTCCACTTTAAATTTGGGACCGAGCGGCTAAAGCGACTTTATTCGAGTGTCCCAAAAGGTACTCGAAGTGAAAAAGCGCCCATCGCTCCGGTCAAGTCGCCGATATCATCCACTCCATGTGCACCACCCCTCAAAATTTGGAGTGCCGAAGTGGGCTCACTTTCGATCTCAGCTCATGGGAGGCATGCATTTGGCGAGGACCGTGCACCCTGGCATCAGAACGATAGATTAGAGTGCCCATGTGGACCCCCGCCCCATGGGCCCTTCATTCTAGCTATTTCCGGGGTGTACAAGGCGATGAAAGATGGTATGACATGTGTATGACACCATGTCATACCCGTGTCATACGGGGTATGACATACCCTTTGACCGCCATATAGCCCCGCAAGATGCGAATTAAATAACACCATACCTTGCCCCCCCAAAATATATGTCAAAACCCCCAAAATGAGCCAGGGTATGCATGAACGCCCCACGATTGCGTCACGAATTCCGTAAGCTCAATTTGTCCACTGCGGGGCTCGATCCCGGGACCTCGGGCTTGGGTGCCCAAAAAGCTTATGGGAAACGAGCTAACCACTGTTCCGCGTTTCTGTCCGCCCCCACCCACGCGTGGGTGGTATGCCATTCCTGGCTATATGTACCCGAACCTTGTCGAGAAGTGCAATCTACACCGTTGACCGATATGAAATCTTAACCCTCCATAGAGGGTTAACTCGGAAACGTTTAAGAGATAGATGCCGGTGTGGCCTATCGCGTTGCTTTGCGGCTTTCGCTTGTGTATGAAAGCGGGGCGACGCACTGAGCGCGGCACTCGTGAGAGTACGCGTTCCATGTGCCGCGACGAGGTGGGAATTATATTGGAAGGGTGATGGGATGGTGGTGACGGATTGTGGCTGGCTGTTGTGGCTTGTATAATTGCTGCTGTGTGGCTGCTGGCATCGTTGTGGTGTGTCCAATTGTGGAAAATATGACTGGTGGTGGGCATTGCGGCAGCCGTGCCATGTATAAATACCGGTGTGGCCCATCGTGTTGCTTCGCGGCTTTCGCTTGTGTATGAAGGCAGGGTGACGCACTGAGCGCGGCACTTGTGAGAGTGCGCGTTCCTCGTGCCGCGATGGAGTGGGGGTGGCTAGGATTTGTGCCACCCCCCCCTAGGTTTAAACCTAGGTTTAAACCTAAAATGACCCCCTCGGGTTTAAACCGGTTACGAGTTTTACACTGTTAAGCCTAGTCTCACACTGTTAAGCCTAGTCTCACACTGTTAAGCCTATTCGCACACTGTTAAGCAGGTCAAAGGGACAATGTTGTCTTTTACATTGTTGAGCATACAATGTTAAGGACACCGCAGGTCAACGAAGAGGTCATGATTATCTATGAGCAAAGTATTTATCTCTTTATGCACGGTGCAGCTATGCACCGGTAGGCTTCCGGCTACAACTGATAGTCTGTTACAGCTATTACGTACAACTATTTATACAGGCTTACGTACATCTCGAGCTTCTAGGTTATAGCTCAAGGCAAGAAGGAGCCGTTAAACGGCCTTCACGAACTGCTGAGCGCAACACTCCCTATGCATTGTGCACGGGCAGTCCGGCGACGCTGAAATATTCTCAGAAACAGGGGTAAACGCCATATCGTGAAATCACGCACGCAGTCTGCTCTCTCAGCCGTGCACCCGTGTACCAGTCGTGGGTTGGATTTACGACTTAGAAAGTCTGCGCAGGGTTTTGTTTCACTGAAAAAACCGATTTCATTCGGTCAGGTAGCATCGTCGCGTCGTTAGAGCGCGGGTCGCGTTGAGTCGTAGACACGATCGTGTCACAAGCCTATGGCAAAGGCTACATAAAGTAGGGGGAAATTCCGGCGGTTTAAACCTAGGTGTAAACCTAGGTTTAAACCTAAAATGACCCCCTCGGGTTTAAACCGGTTGACGGTTTAAGCACAACCTAGGGTGTGGCAGAGGCTGAGCGGGAAGAAGGGGGTGGGGGGCGGTGCTTCGGTGGCTGTTGGGTGGTGTGCGACTGCGAGTGCGCTTTGACGCGTGACCTTGCGATGTTATGACCTTCAGGGCTAGGGGTATGGTGCGTGGGACCACTGTTGGGGCCAGGCCAACCCCCCTCCCCGTTCTGAGGGTGTTCGTAGTTGTGACATCTCAGCGGTTGATCCTCCACAATGACCGATTTCCTAAAAACCAATACACTTGCGGCGGAAGCCTTCCGCGGATGGAGTTGAGCATCAGTCTTGGAAGAATGATGCTCAAAACTTGACCGCAAAATTCTAAAGTTTTGAAGGCGAATAAATAGCCCATCAAGGACCATTTGCGCATCAACAATTTATTGATATATAGTTTATTCATTTTGCAATATCTCTTCATCGTTTTCGAGTTTGCCCTCTATAGAGGTTAAATATTTCAAGAACGGTCAACGGTGTAGATTTCACGTTTCGTCATGGTTCGGGTACATATAACCAGGAAAGGCATACCACCCACGCGTGGGTGCCTGGGTGGGGGCGGTAAGAAACGCGGAACAATGGTTAGCTCGTTTCCCATATGTTTTTTGGGCACCCAAGCTTGGGCACGTGGGTTCGAGTCCCGCAGCGGCCAAGTTGAGCTTACGAATGCAAGCGTATTCGACAGCCCAGTGCCACCACCCCAACTCATTTGGGGGTTTGACATATATATATATATATTGGGGTAAAGTATAGTTATTTAATTTGCATCTTGCGGGGCTATACTGGCGTGTCATACCATGTATGCCAGGGGTATGACATGATGGCATACCCATGTCACACCATCTTGTATCGCCTTATACGTTTCAGAAATAGCTATAATGAAGGGCCCATGCGGTGGGAGTCCACATGGGCACTCTAATTGATCGTTTACATGACATGCGGGTGCACGATCCTATCCAAAGGCATGCTGGAATCTGTATAGGCAGCCCAGACCGGGAGTCCCGGTGCAGGCCCCTATGACAGATTCGCTAGGTAGCCAACACTGGATTGTGACTGATGATCCGTAAGCCTGTGCTGTGACACATCAAGGTGTCACAGGTAGCTAGGACCGAGACCGTACCGACTTCGAGACCGTTCCGGGTATATCTAGCTTAGGGTTTATTTCTTATGAGAGTCTATCTATATTGAGTTCACTGACTGCCTGATATCTCCGAACTAGGATATTGTACTCGCTTTGTACCCGCTGCAAGAAATCCGGTATCTAAGGAGCTATACCACTTCTACCGCGACTGCCCTCTTGGCGGTTGCCAACATCCCCCCACCCCTCAGCCGCGGCTTTTTGCGTCCCCATCGACGAGGAGGGTGCGGAGGGCGTACATGCACTCGCCATGTGTGCTGTTTTTCAGCCGGAGGCAGCAGATGATGGGGTTGAGGCGTTTGCCCGTGCGGCAACGGCGTACGGTCCGCCGGCGGTGCTGTGCGGGGGGGTTGTTGGGGGCATCGACGTGTCGGCCTACGGCTTTTCCGTTGACGCAGCGCCAACGGTGACGGCTACGGCCGGTGGCGACATCCTCCAACGGCTGGACGATTTCGCGGCGGAGGTCAACGCAGCGGTAGAGCCACAGGTGCATTATACTCACGCATCTTTCCCGGCGCCTGGAGGCATTGAGCCGCAGACTTCGGCGCTGGTGTGTGGCCCCGCCGCAGCGGGGATCACGCCGGAGGAGCAGGTTCCGGCAGGTGGTGCGGCGGCATCGGCATCCGCCGTGCCGGCCCCTGCTATGCCTGTCTCGCAGGGGAAGGATGTGAAACCCGTGCCACTTCAATCGGCACGGGTGACCGCCACGGCGGCGACGGACGGAGAGTTCGCTGGGTTCGTTCAGACCGCGAACCACGCCGCCATCGGGCAGGTTGATCTCACGGGCTACGACACGGACGACTACGAGGACCTCGCCGACGGTAGCTTCATCGTGAAGCCGCGGACTCCGGCCATTTCGGGAAATCATGCGTCGGAGTCCGCAACCCACGCACCTCGGTCTGGTGGTGCTTACGCAAGCTGGCCTGGTGGTGCTTCCCGCACCTATGGTTGCGGCAAGCCACCATGGGGCTTCCCCGCTCACGCGGGTACGTGGGGGATGCCATTCATCCTCTCCTTCCTTCTCTTGATCTCTGTCATGGGAGTGGGTGCCGCCGCCTTTACGGCGGCCAATTACTGTTGGAAACTCAGCAGCGCACGAGAGGGAACGCTGCCGACGGTGAAACAACGAACCAAGATAAACTCAGATAATACACATATATACTTAGTTTGTCGCACAAGCTGATCACCGAAGATGCCACACTGCATATGACACCTGACTGTACGAACTAGTCAGGATGTCATTTCCAGCAATTACCACGAGCCTGTGCAGGTATCGGGTCAGGCTGCGCCGCTGCCTGTGCTGTGTAGACTGTAGAGGAGGCCTGTGTGTCTACCCGGGCATCGAGGAGCTGAGCCCCGACACTCTGGACGCGGTGCTTGCATCTCTCGGTGGCTTTGATCCCTCCGCTGTGCCGACTGACCGCCACCTGCGGGAGTGGTGGAAGCAGGGGGTCCCGGGTTACGTCTTCCAGTATGGCCCTGGCCCACTTCTGCCTAGTGAGCCTCTCGGTGGGGCTCCACCGTCTCCGGACTATAGCCCTCCTCCGTCTGACATTGACGAGGACGAATCTGCTATTGATTAGTTCTGCTTCTGGTTATGGCAGTGCACCACTTTAGTAGTGGTGTGCTGCAGGGCTCTATATCGGTTTGGTTTTTCGGTATCGATACAATCCGATATCCGAAAAACGGTATCGATAATCGGCACAATCGATAACTAATCGATTACTTGGACATTTATATGTAATTTGTTATAAATTAAATATGGAACACCAAAACCTGCACAATCGATAGTTAGACATTGCAATCCGATAATCGGCGATAAATACGATATATCGATAGTATCGGTTATCGGAAATATCGATATAGAGCCTTGGTGTGCTGAGATGTACTTTGACCTCAACATGGTCTTCAATTTTGTTTATGTTTCTACGCTTTGACACCTTTGAAATCTTCAAACCGACTTGTTGACACAGAGCCTTTCAGTAGTTTAGCGGGACCTGAGTGCTTGTATATTTATGCTCGTGTGCCAGCTAGAGGGCTCCGATTTGTGTATCTGAGTAGCACAGTTGGATTAGCAATTAGGACTTGTCACCCTGGCTCCTGACCTAACATTGTCTTGTATTTCTGACTTACCTGTCAGTCACCACCCACATTGCTGGGGTGGTGTGCTGAAATCTGTATAGGCAGCCTTGACCGGGAGTCCCGGTGCAGGCCCATATGACAGATTCCTAGGTAGCCAACACTGGACTGTGACTGATCTGTAAGCCTGTGCTGTGACACATCAAGGTGTCACAAGTAGCTAGGACCGAGACCGTACCGACTTCGAGACCGTTCCGGGTATATCTAGCTTAGGGTTTATTTCTTATGAGAGTCTATCTATATTGAGTTCACTGAATATCCGATATCTCTGAACTGGGATATTCCAGTAATGTATGCCTCCCATGAGCCGAGTTACAAAGTGAGCCCGAAGCGGACTCCAAAAATATAAGGGGGATGCACGCGGACTAGATAATATCGGCAACTTGACCGGAGAGATTGGTGTCTTTGCGCTCTCAGTACCTTTTGGGACATCCAAATAAAGTATTTGATGAAAGGAGTGATATATATGGAGAGGGGGGAAGCGGTCGTGATAGCACCACCAGACACCACCAGATGGCGACCACTCGGGGCATAAGGCGAAGGTGAGGGAAGTGCCGAGACGAAGTCGTGGAAGTCATTGGTCTCGTCGTTGTCGTCCAGGATGTTGTCGTTGTGATTGGTGCCTGGTGCGCAAGCACCACCAGGCACCACCAGAACATAACAGCGGTAAAAGGATGTCGATGCACTCGGAGAGAGAGCAACGCTGAACGAACAGCGGCCATACGTGCACGCTGACGTTTTGTGGACATGCCAGCTGCAGAACTCTGCAACAGACAACTGCAGAACTCTGCAGCAGTCTGCAGAATTCTGCGAACCCCAAGATAGGGTTCCCAAGCGAAAAGGTATCTTCGCGTAGAATTAAGCGAATCGAACGATCGAAAGGTCAATTTGGGGCAGTTTTTGACGAGGAATACGGTGGTGACGTCAACGAAAAACGCCGTACGGTAAAGCGGTTCTCCGGCAGCAGAGGCGCTGCTGGCCAGAGTGTCGAAGGACGTTGGGGATGGAGTAGTCGGCCAACGCGACGGTACAAACGAAAAGACGGATGAAGGCCGATGACGGATCGTAGACAACCAATCACAGACGGTAGGCAGCTACGGACGGAAGTGGGCAAAGACGGAGATTAACGGAGTAGCCCACGAAGACGGATAAAAAAAAATGACGGAGTTGACGGAGTTAGAATCGGCGGTCAGGCCGAAGCGAGTCAAAGAAACGACAAATGAACCACCACATAAGTGGTCTGGCCCATCGAACCTGATGAAAGGAGTGATATATATATATATATAAGGGATATATATCGCTGAAACACAGGAAACATAGGTGGTGATCCGCTCGGTCTAAAAACTGCATAAGATAAAATACTTAGGTGTTTTATCGAGTGCGGTGCGGAACGGTCGGCGGAGCGGTGGCCGATGACAAAATGACAGGCACTCAGGGCGAGGGGTGAAACAAGGAGAAGCAGGCCCCCATACAGTGGGGGGGGAATTGGCTTCCCCGTGAGTATTGGGGTCTTGGGGAAAATTGGGGTCTTGGTGGTTCATATGAGCCATCGTATGCGCATCCGATCAGTAGCGCGCGCGGTGCGTCATAGAAATAGTTCGAAAAATGTTTACCCTCTACATAGAGGGTTAAACGAAACGATAAGGAGATGACAACGGCTGTGGGATATTTGCTCCGTTTTTCTTGTTTTCCCCGCTGCCGCAACAACCGAGTTCGCGTCTGGGTTTGGCGGATCACAGTGTTAAGAAATCCGGTTGCGCCCCCTGCTACGCTAGTACTATAGTTACTCCCCTTGGTGACACCCGAAGGCTCTGCTGTCTGCATGGCCAAACCTGAACGTCGTTGAGATACATTGAACATTCGATTGAACATTCGATTGAACATTCGATTGAACATTCTCGATTCTGTTTCTCATTCGGATCAAAACAATAAACATGCACGATACATTGAACATTCAACATTCTTTTCTTATTTCTACATTCGATTGTGATTGAGGCGAAATTCTGCCAAAATCGCCAACACGAACACCCACCGGTGGTCACGCGACGGTCACCCCTGGTCCAACACTTTTGGAAGGCAAATCTGCTTCCTTCGCTTGCGTTGGCAAAACATATAGTCGACGTGGACAGCTCTATACTCGACGTGGACAGCTAACAGAGAGCTTTCAGTGGCGATCCATCTTTCTGTTGCTTACGTGTCTAACCGAGCGATTGCGACAGATCGAACTTGTGTCACTTTTACTAGCACAAGCAGTGCCTTACTTTACCAGAGCCCCAACCGAGCGAATTTGTTGAAAAAATCTCGCCAGTAGCCTCAAGCAGTTCGAGCAACTTTGTAACCAGCAAAGATATATTGTAAACAAAGGGAGTAATAAAAGTATGGCGACCAAACCTGTTTCAGTGCACATCAGTCAAGCGCGAGTTTTCCGTGCCCAGCGTTCTCGTGCTACCGTTACACCCACGAAGTTTCCCCGTGCTGTCCAGCCCAAGCGATCGAGTTTCCCCAAGTGTCGCCGGTTTGGCACAAAGATCCTTGCTGCCGTCGCAGTTGAAGCAGAACCAGAGGCATTGCCCAGGTGGAACCTCGAAAAATGGTTTGGATACAGCGATCCTTTTGACGCGAAAATCGACGCAGAAATGGAAGCTCTGGGAGAGCAGTGCACCAAGTTCAAGGAGACCTTTGACGGCCAGCTTGACACCAAGCTGTACGCCGCCTTGTTGGAATACGAAAGCATCGACGAAAAGCTTACAACAGTTTTATCGTATGTGATGCTCGCGAACGACACACAGCTCGCGGACGAGGAGCTGACCAAACGCAAGGTGCACGTCTCGAACTTTTTCATAATGTGTACTCACTTCTCCTGTACAGTACTGCTCCAGAGAAGCCGTTCAAGTTTGGAATTGTAACAGTGCTGAGTGATTTCAATACGGAGCAAGAAAGTTGGCCGCTTTGCCTTGACTTGTGCACTGTGCGTGTGCGTCAGGCGATGCTCATGCAGCAATACTCCGGATTTTCCGCCAACTGTATGGTATTCTTCGGGCTTCAACTTGCGGAACTTGATACAAGTTCACTCGAGGTATTTAGTATGGCCCTTTACTGTCGCCACCACTGACTTCATAGCCAGTTCAAAATAATTCATCTGTCCAAGCAGTTTCCGAGCACCTTCCACGTTATTCAATTTCGCAATTCGCAGCCGTCCTTACAACGTTCCCGAGCGCGAATTCAGCGAAGTGCTCAGAGTGATTTTGAGGAGACCTTTCTCTTGTGTCAGTTTCACGTTCCAAACTCGACTAAACTCAAAGTTGATAAGCGTCATTTGAACCCAACTCGCTTCCTCTCCCGCAAGTTAGAACACTGGGGGAACGGCCACTCCGCGAACCTTCGTCTTAAGTGAAAACACCACTTTCAGGCTCGCAAGCCTGCACCCCATCACACACCACAATAAGTTTGACTGAATGCCCCTCAGTTCCGCAACGTCAAGCTGTTCGGGGATCGGTATCCTGATGCGCAGCAACAATACGAGGCCACACCGGACTTGAAGAAGTACTCGCCTTTCATCGATGAGACTAGGCACGCAACTCTCTTCTCTGACCTCAGCACCTTCTTCGCCTGCCACAAGATGCTCTCGCTTCTGCCCGTAGCTATGCGAAACGAATTTGATGCCTCGCTCAACGCTGAACTTGGCATGTGTCACTCGTTGCATCCGTACGCTGGCACTTGGCATGTGTCACTCGTTGCATCCGTACGCTGGCACTTGGCTTTGATTTGTCCTCAGTGACAGGCAAATTCGTGGGAGATTGACTCGGAAGGCCTACCACCCTCCGACAGGCGCACGCAGCCATACAACCTAGATCAGCAGATTGAACGTGCCTTATCCGTGCGGGCTCCTTTCACCGGCAAGGTAAATACTCCCGTTGTGGCCACACCAGCGAAAAGTGATGAAACGTTCCGGTAGGTCATACTTAGAGGGTGCGACGACAACAGCCATCGGCGCACTGCTTATTCGTGCTCCCGCAATGAACCGCCCCAGCAGCGGCCGTCGATGAGAGTGAAAAGTCAGCAGTGGGCTCAACTAGAGTGCGAAGTCAGCATAGGGCTCACTGCTTATTCATGGTGTCCCCCCTTGTGAAGCACCCTGGTGGTCGCTGTCGATCAAAGTGCAAAGTCACCCCTGGGGTCACTGCCCATTTGTAACCCTCCACGAAGCACCCTGGCGGTCGCTGTCGATCAGAGGGCCACGACAATTCGGGAACATACCTTGTCACTCAGCACCCGATAACCACAGCCGTGTAGGCGAAAGGTCCGAAAGCGACATATCCATCAGGGGAGCAGCGTTGTGATAGGTCCGGCGACATATCCATCAGGGGACGTTGTGATAGGTCAGCGACATATCCATCAGGGAGCAGCGTTGTGATAGGTCAGCGACATATCCATCAGGGGAGCAGCGTTGTGATAGGTCAGAAAGCGACATATCCATCAGGGGAGCAGCTTCGTGCTGTACCAAAGTGCTGCGGTGGAGGCAGTCGGCCGGCGGTAGCTGCAATCTCTTGGACAAGCCTTACGGTGCAGCCGAGCCCGTTGTGGAGGCCCAGTCGTGCGCAACTTCAGCCCCGGAGGCACTTTTGAGCACAGCGCCACGCGGACACACACGCCTGCATTACGCGGTGCCCAACTGCAGCCTCGGATTCACTGTAATATGTTGCACGAGAACGCGGCGCGGACAAGTGCTTAGGCAGAGGGTCATGGACCAGCCTCGGGGGGAATACCGTGTGGAATTACGCGGCGGGCCCCGGCAAAAATATTCAGTTAGAGCAGCTGAGGGGAGTATCTTGTCAGTGAGGAACGCCCTTGTGGTCTGCTGTAACAGGGTCCAGTGGTGGAGTTCTACCAGAAGGAGCTGAGCTTTTTGCGCTTTGACTTAGATGGTGAGGAGGCCAACTTAGAGATTGTCATGTCCAAGATGACGGTCTCGAAGGATACCGCCGAGCGGAAGAAGCTCATGAAGGTTGTTCTCCACCCATCAAATTGTGGCCCATCTCACTTAGGACACAAGGGACTCCCCCCCTCACCTTGCCCCCCTCCCACCCTCTCGGAGTGCGCAAATGCTGAAAGCGGGGCGGACGAAGGCGGAGTGTGAGGCAGGTGCTGTGTAAGGGGCCGCGATGAATAGGATATCCTAATGCCTTCTCGGCACTGACTGATAGCCATTCGGAATATGTGATGTCATGGAACATGGTCTGCATAATAATATCCGGTGCCCATTTAGCAGTACACACCAAAAGAAAAAGCTCATATTAGATGCGCTCAGCCTCTCCCATCCTATTAAACATGTCAGAAGGCGATTTCGTGACTGATGAAATACACTTGCACTCTCTACAGATTCAGTGACTGATGAAATATACAGAGGGCGTCCACAGACTCGCAGCTTGCACTCTCTACAGATTCAGCGACTGATGAAATATACCGAGGGCGTTCACAGACTCGCAGCTTGCACTCTCTACAGATTCAGCGACTGATGAAATATACCGAGGGCGTCCACAGACTCGCAGCTTGCACTCTCTACAGATTCAGCGACTGATGAAATATACCGAGGCGTTCACAGACTCGCAGCTTGCACTCTCTACAGATTCAGCGACTGATGAAATATACCGAGGCGTTCACAGACTCGCAGCTTGCACTCTCTACAGATTCAGCGACTGAAATATACCGAGGGCGTCCACAGACTGCAGCTTGCACTCTCTACAGATTCAGCGACTGATGAAATATACCGAGGCGTTCACAGACTCGCAGCTTGCACTCTCTACAGATTCAGCGACTGATGAAATATACCGAGCGTCCACAGACTCGCAGCTTGCACTCTCTACAGATTCAGCGACTGATGAAATATACCGTGGCTGTCCACAGACTCACAGCTTGCACTCTCTACAGATTCAGCGACTGATGAAATATACCGAGTGGGTCCACAGACTCGCGGCTTGCACTCTCTACAGATTTGACAACGTTTCCTCTGCAGACTGTTGGCAAAAAAACCTTTCCCGAGTTTCAAGTTCTGGGGACTCACTCCTGGGAGAGGCGGAGGCTGCGAGGTGGTCCCAGGTGCTGAACGATGGGCTCCATGACTTTGAGCGCAGCGCGGCCCTCTCCCTGAACATGGTCGCGGGGGGCTGGCACGTGGAGCGCCAGGAGCGCGGCTTCAAGGCGAGCTCCTTTCGCTGCTTGCCTTCTGCCAGGCCGCGCCTCCGCCCTTCCGCGCACTTCCATAGCGGAACCCCTGCTGCAACCCCAGCACGCCAGCCGAAATGTCAGGACCATTGACGTGCCATGTGCAGCTTTATCGATGCGGTGTGGACCATTGGTGTGCATGCTGAGGGGGCATATGCATAGCTTCACGGGCGGGAAGTGAGCACACGGCAGCATCGAGTCAAAGTCAGCACAGGGCGCTATCTACTCACCTCTGAGGCAGTGAAACGGAGTGTGATGTCATGGGGCAATGACTCCACGACGGGATGCTGTGGTCGCCGCGCACTGCGGAAAGAGCGCCGCTGAGGGTGAAGTGGGAGACACTGCAGGAGCTGAGATCATCGAGGAACTTGAGCAACAACGTGCCCGATCCCGTGGTCAATTCGTTACTCGCTGCTGTGGCTGGCACGGTAGGCGATTTACACCCCCTTCCCACCCCCTTGCCTTGCAATGAAGCCTTCAGAGCCTCCTGCCACCGATCTATATCTGTGGAGGACCCGCTCAATTGTCCACCTGTCCTCCTGCCTTACCCCTTCGGTGTGCCGTAATATAAGCCCACCCCCTTGCTCCCCGTTGTGCGTTCCGCGTCTACCTGGCGGAGCATGCGCCTGGATTGCGCCAACTTCCTCCCTGCTGTTCCTTTCACCATATGCTGGCAAGATGGGAGAACGATGGGGGAGGGGGAGGAGTCGGTGTGGAGTGCGATGAGGGGGCAACGGGTTGAATGAGCACGCAGGGCACGGATCTGTGCAAGCGCTACTACACGCTGAAGAAGGCGGTGCTCAAGTCCACTCAGGTACACCCTCATGTCCCATCTCGGCAACTGTGGGGATGAGAGCCCGTCAGTGCCATCCGATGTGGCGTGTTCTTGAAGATCTACGATTTACAAGCGCCGCATTGAGCAACATGCACTGGATGCTAGATTTGGGCATTCCTCAAAGCCCACGTGGCAAAGTGGCCCGCGCGATCCTCGGCGGTGCCCCTGCATTCATTTGCACTCAGGGTGGATCCGGGGTGGAAGGGGAGGCGTGCAGGGCCTGGAGGAGTTCACGTGGGCAGACCGCAACGCTCCGTTGGACATCGGCACCGCCAGTGATACGTACACTTGGGAGGAGGCAGTAGCGATGGTGGAAGCTGGTTACCGCCAGTTCAGCCCGACGATGGCGGGCATGTTCATGACCATGGTGGACGAGCAGCGCATCGACGTCCCCGCTGATAATGGCAAGCGTGGTGGTATGCACCCGAGGCCCTCCCTAGCGTGCCACTAACCGTAGGATGCTTGGATGCCTTGCACCAATCCGGCGCACATGGTGATCCGACGACTCTGAATTGTTTTCGATTTCACTGAGCGCAGTGGCTGCCTGAGGCATTCCGCGGCAATAGCTCTGACGAGGCTTGATGGCAGGCGATTGAGATCAGATGCACGAGATGCGCGAGAACCTTCGCACATTTGGTGGAATGATTAGGGCGAGTGGGAAGGGACTAGAATCTGCTGGTGGGAAATATATGGTGGTGAATTTGAAGGGTCTCCAGAGAAAGCAGAGTGCCACGGTGGCGGTTTCGTTTCTGTCGCGGCGGACAACTCGGAGATGGGATCCCCCCGGCTTGACCTCGGTGCAAATTCAGATTTGCAGTCAAGACTGATTCTTTGGGCCTTCATCGACCGCGAAGCGAGGTTCACAGATAACTGTGCCGGGAGAGCAGGAGCGTACTGCGCCTCCGCTTATGGCAGCGGCCCATTCCAGCTGCTCAACTTTAACGGCACCCAGCGTGACGTCGCCACCCTTGCCCATGAGTCTGGTATGGCCTTCCTGCCACATTCTGCCACTATTATCTATTAGCCAATGGCACCTCCTGACTGACGCACTCCCCATTGTCGCCCCCTAATTCATCCTAAGGCATTGTAGCCCCTTGGCTAACCCTGAGGCGCCCTCTCGGCGATCTCCTGTGCACACCTGATTCCGGCCGTGGGGCGCGGACGCTGCTGTGCGTGGGGAGGGGAGAGCTTACAGCACTTCTGATGTTTCTCTGAAAGGCTTTCCTTGATTTGCATGTGCGCTGCATGCCGTGCGTGCCAGCTAGGCAAGGCATCCCTTTTTCTGCTCATGTGTGAGTTGTGCACACCGACTTTTATCGTAGGAAGTCCCGTTGAGAGAGTCGAAGAGGAATATCATGACAGAATGTCGACTGCAATAGATGGCCTCAACTGAGGGGGTGACTATGGGTGACAACAGGCCACGGATGTCACAATATGCTGTCATATGAGCAAGGGTGCCTTCAGTTTCACCCACCCCTTACTCTGGCCGAGACCGCCTCCATCTTTGGGGAGATGATTGTATTCCGCGACCTCCTTGAAAAGGTGTGGGCCTATACTCTGGCGCGCCACGAGGAGCCGCCTGCTCTTTTGTAGGGTCGCTCCTTCACGAGGGTGCTTCACCGCTCGGGGTTTGCTGCTCAATTACAAAGGTATCTTGCATCTCGGGCACTTTCCTCGCTTCAGATATCTTATATCTCGGGCGCTTTTACAGCTTCAGATATCTCACAACTCGGGCGCTTCCCCGCTTGAGATATCTCACAACCTTCTTACAACCGGGCCTCCTCGGTGCCGGAAAGAGGCGCTGGTATGCTGGCTTGTCGGCTTTCCTTCCGAATTCCGCAGTTATTCGGTTACACGGACTTGGCCTGTGGCGGCGGCAACGGCGGTGCAGGCGCCCTCGAAGGAGGACCGCCTGGCCATGCTAATGAGCAAGGTGGACGACATCGTGAACAGCGTCGTCCGCCAGTGCAGCTTCGACGCCTTCGAGCAAAAGGTGTGCTCCGGCTCCCCTCCACGCGCTTCCCTCCGGCGCATTCGCCGCCTTGTCCGACTAAAGGAGTGCCGGGGAGCGAGCAAGTGACGGGTGTGCACAAGTGGAAAGCCCTGTGCAGGATGCATGACGTAAGGGTGGGCTGCGGGGCCTTGGCACCAGGTGCATGAAGCGAGGGCTGCGGGGGCATTGTCCCCGGAGGACATGTGCGCTATGTGGGGCGAGTGCACGGCAGAGTACTACGGCAAGGAGGGGGAAGTGTTCGACTCTTATGCGGACACTTCCCACCTTTGGACCTACGTTAGCCACTTCCACAACGTTCCGTTCTACGTGTACAGCTATGCCTTTGCTGACCTGGTGGTTGGGTCACTCTACGGGGTGTACCAGGTGCGGATTAAAACCATTGATCACTTGGGACTGGGTGAATGGCATCGTTGGTGGTATGATGCAGCTCATCCATTGACTCAGCGTCATCTGAATGCGCATCATCTCGGCGTCATCTGAATGCGCATCATCTCCGCGTCATCTGAATGCGCATCATCTCCGCGTCATCTGAATGCGCATCATCTCTGCGTCATCTGAATGCGCATCATCTCGGCGTCATCTGAATGTGCATCATCTCCGCGGCATCTGAATGCGCATCATCTCCGCGTCATCTGAATGCGCATCATCTCCGCGTCATCGATCCTCATCTCCGCATCATCTGAATACGCATATCTCCAGCGTCATCTGGATAGCATCATCTGGCGTCGTCTGAATGCGTCATCTCCGGCGTCATCTGAATCGCATCATCTCAGCGTCATCGATAATCGCATCATCGCGTCATCTGAATGCGCATAATCTCAGCGTCATCTGAATAAAGCATCCCCGCTCTAATCATCTGGTCATCATCTCCGCGTCATCTGAATGCGCATCATCTCCGTTTATCTGAATGCGCATCATCTCCGCGTCATCTGAATGCGCATCATCTCCGCGACGTCTGAATGCGCATCATCTCCGCGACGTCTGAATGCGCATCATCTCCGCGTCATCTGAATGCGCATCATCTCGGCGTCATCTGATTGTGCATCATCTCGGCGTCATCTGAATGAGTGATTTATGTGACACTCAATGATTTAGAGGATTGGACAGCAAGGAGGGTCATCTGCCGGCATGCTCAGTTAACGAATTAGAGGGATGGCTGTCGTTGGTTTGGTCCATTCAAACACGAATGCTTCAGCCATGCAGACCCTACTATCAAAGCCATTTTAGACACTGCAGTAGAAACTACTAAAATCCCATTGCATCCCAAATTAAATTATTCCAGGCCATTGCGATGACTGAAGGCCGCCTCGGAGGTGGAGCCATCAGGTGACGGATGACAAGGCTGATTTTGAATCCAAGTTGCTGGATTTGCTCCGAGCAGGTGGCACTAAGGTGAGGCGCCAATAGTAATATGCCATGTGTGCACTTACCCAGAATGCTATGAAGACACTGGCAGATTGAAGTGGTTGACACAACAGCAGTTAAAGGGTTGTGTCATGTGTTACGAGCGGTTGCTACAACAGCATTTACAGGGTTGTGTTCTGCAAGTTGACTCGTTGCCACAGCAGCAGTTGTTAGGGATGTGTTACATGATGGGAGTCGTTAACACAACAGCAGTATTTAGGTTTGTGTAATGCGGTTGACACACCATGAGGTATTTGGGTCGTAATATGTTGATGCCCACACAGAACTGATGGATAGCTGTTTTTTAGGCGCTGCAGTAGTTTCAGTCTCAGGAGGTGGCAAGCGTGGGCATTAGGTTGATACGAGCGGCTGCTGCAGGAGGAAATGCCCTCAATCCTTTGCGGCCCTTTGCCCTGTCACTGTGTTGGGTGAGAATGTGACGGGGTACTGACAGGACTTTGACGTCGCGCTGGCTCCCTTTGGGCTGAATCCATCGGAGGAATCATTCTGGGAGAACGCCCTGGAGGCGCACCTTGGGGGGCTACTGCAAGAGGCTGAAGAGCTCTCTAAGGAGCTGGGTTACTTTGCCTAAGCTTCAGTCTGAGATACACTTCCCGTGAGGCTTGCCT
>LGRX02010587.1:0-16526 GCA_001247695.2 Cymbomonas tetramitiformis
GCGTATTAAGAGGGCTGTTAGCACTCCCTACGCGCCCCCGGACCCGCGACGGGTGGTGGCATCATGCCGATGGGTGGGTCGGGAGTTGCGTGTTAAGAGGGCCGTTAGCACTCCCTACGCGCCCCCGGACCCGTGGCGTCACCGAGGTACGGTGTGGGTTGCGGTGTGTATGGTAGTCGCATGGGAAGTGCGCAGTCTGTTGGTGACGGCTGCGATGTGGGGACAGCTCCCCGGGCACGCGCCTGTAACCCGAGGTATGTTTTGTGGTGGGTTGTTGTGGATGCTTATGGGTCGGGAGTTGCGTGTTAAGAGGGCTGTTAGCACTCTCTACGCGCCCCCGGACCCGCGACGGGTGGTGGCATCATGCCGATGGGTCGGGAGTTGCGTGTTAAGAGGGCTGTTAGCACTCCCTACGCCCCCCCGGACCCGTGGCGTCACGGAGGTACGGTGTGGGTTGCGGTGTGCATGGTAGTCGCATGGGAAGTGCGCAGTCTGTTGGTGACGGCTGCGATGTGGGAACAGCTCCCCGGGCACGCGCCTGTAACCCGAGGTATGTTTTGTGGTGGGTTGTTGTGGATGCCCATGGGTCGAGAGTTGCGTGTTAAGAGGGCTGTTAGCACTCTCTACGCGCCCCCGGACCCGCGACGGGTGGTGGCATCATGCCGATGGGTCGGGAGTTGCGTGTTAAGAGGGCTGTTAGCACTCCCTACGCGCCCCCGGACCCGTGGCGTCACCGAGGTACGGTGTGGGTTGCGGTGTATATGGTAGTCGCATGGGAAGTGCGCAGTCTGTTGGCGACGGCTGCGATGTGGGGACAGCTCCAGGGAACATATCAACCTCATATGGCCGGTCTGTGGCCGTACGATGAAGGCTGTGGCCGAGGTTTGGCCGAGGGTGATTTTGCTTGTTGGCCGAGACGAATTATGTAAAATTTTGAAAATTTCCCCGAAATTGTGCGATTTTTATGATATTGTCATACTTAAAATTAAAATTTTGCGCCAGCGGCGGGCATTTTTAGATTTTGGCCGAGATGGCCGAAACTTGGCCGATGGAAATTTTGAGTGTTGGCCGTACGACATAAAAGTTTGATATGTTCCCTGGACAGCTCCCTGGGCACGCGCCTGATCCTTAGGGGCTCCATGTGATAGTGGGCGGTACCGTATGGGCGACGGTGTGCATCATGGTGGCAAGGCGCCCGGTTGTAGAAGGTTGTGATGTTCAATATTTGGGGACAGCTCCCCGGGCATGCGCCTGTAACCCGAGGTATGTTTTGTGGTGGGTTGTTGTGGATGCCCATGGGTCGGGAGCTGCGTGTTAAGAGGGCTGTTAGCACTCTCTACGCGCCCCCGGACCCGCGACGGGTGGTGGCATCATGCCGATGGGTCGGGAGTTGCGTGTTAACCCCTATGGAGCGGATGGAACTTTTTGCCAAAAGCACTAGTTTCACAAATGTGCCGTTTTCACGGTATATGGTACCTTGGTAAGTGTGGGTGATTCGTTACATGTTCCATAACTCCTATAAAGTGATTTTGATCTATAAAATGCATGATCGCATTATATATACAACGATATATCGGTGATATACAAGCCAAAAAACACGTTTTCCAGGAATCAAAAGTGTCAAAAATCAGTTCTTACAACCGCTTATTCGAGTATTAGGTCGCCCCTCGACCGTAAAACAATCGCCTTTACTAATGCCTTGAAATTGGTAATGGTGGCTGTAGTTAAACGCACCAATACATCGAAATATTCAAGCAATAAGGTGAAAAAACACCCAAAAAACAACGAAAAAACATCATTTGTCAAATGTTTTCCATACTTAAGGCCATATCGTGTGTTTTCGGGGGAAATCGACTGTTGGGAAAGTAAGTATTGCCCATATGAGGTGCATGGTAATTTTATATGATAGTGGTCACTGAACCAACAAATCCTTGTCGATGAATGGCATCTACACCTCGATTTTGCACACTTTAAGATACTTTTGACCCAAATTTCATGCCTAGAAATAAGCAACTTTGGGGATTTTACTACAACAAAATTGCCCTTGGGTGAGATATATATACTAAGTATATGTGTAGAATAAATTGTTGAGTATTAGATATGCCTATTGCAACGGGTGTGCGAAGCGTGTATGGCCGATTCCGACAAGTGCTATCGGGCTGAGAAATGAATCCAAGCTTAGAGTTTGAAGTGGTTGTACCGTATACGGTACAAACCGCTCCATAGGGGTTAAGAGGGCCGTTAGCACTCCCTACGCGCCCCCGGACCCGTGGCGTCACCGAGGTACGGTGTGGGTTGCGGTGTGTATGGTAGTCGCATGGGAAGTGCGCAGTCTGTTGGTGACGGCTGCGATGTGGGGACAGCTCCCTGGGCCTTAGGGGCTCCATGTGATAGTGGGCGGTACCGTATGGGCGACGGTGTGCATCATGGTGGCAAGGCGCCCGGTTGTAGAAGGTTGTGATGTTCAATATGTGGGGACAGCTCCCCGGGCACGCGCCTGTAACCCGAGGCATGTTTTGTGGTGGGTTGTTGTGGATGCCCATGGGTCGGGAGTTGCGTGTTAGGAAGAGGGCTGTTAGCACTCTCTACCCGCCCCCGGACCCGCGACGGGTGGTGGCATCATGCCGATGGGTCGGGAGTTGCGTGTTAGCCATTGCCATGCACTGGTTCTCCTTCACGGTTGCGGTGCTTCTCACACTGTTGCACATAACACTGACATACACATTCTATATGTCACCTTGGCCGGCTACCACCTTCTCACAGCCGGCCTCTGCCAGTGCTTCGGCATCGGCCAATGCCTCCACACAGCCAGCCTCCGGTGGTGCCACGGCACCGGCTACTGCCTCACCTCAGCCGACCTCCGGTGGTGCCACGGCACCGGCTACTGCCTCCACACAGCCAGCCTCCGGTGGTGCCACGGCACCGGCTACTGCCTCACCTCAGCCGGCCCCCGGTGGTGCCACGGCACCGGCCACTGCCTCACCTCAGCCGACCTCCGGTGGCCTTGCCGCACCAGCTACTGCCTCTCCACAGGCGGCCTCCGCCAGTGCTACGGCACCGGCCAACCACACGCCACATTTGCCCTCCGGTGGTGTCACCGCAGCTCCCACCACACTCTGTGAGCCAGCAGCTGCCTCCACACCGCCCCTGGGACACAGTGCCGATGAGGCCCTTGTGGGCACGCCCACCGATCACACCGTCTATACTGACGGTGCAACCGCCGCTGACACCCCTACATCTCTCAGCACAGCTCTCGAGGCCGACACTACAGTGGCCTCCGAGCAACCGCCTACACCCGGTGCCCCTGACAGCTCCCCAGCCCCCTTGGATTATACACCATACCCCGGGCTTGAGAGTATTGGCCGGTGGGCCGATGTCTCCGACTCAGACTGCGAGTCAGACACCGAGGGCTATCCGCCCCAACACACACCTCCTCCTCCTCCAGTATCCGACACTGACGGTACGGTGCCTGCTCAGCCCACTGCCGATAGGGCAACTGCACGGGCTACAGCGGGCACCCTGCCTGCATTGGTGGACACCGACCGGCTGGCTGCTACCTCAGACACACACATGCAGCCCCCGGTCCCGTCCACAGTGCAGGCCTGTGCCGTCACACCGGATTTCGACTTCCCTCCTATCCCTGAATCTCAGGAGGACACCTCGGAGACCACTACTAAGTGGAAGCAGTTCATGGCAGACACCTCGATCCGCACTGACACACCTCGGCCCCGGCCAAACAGCTCACACCCCCCAGAGCACTCTCAGTGGGATTTCTCAGTTATGCCATCTCCCTCCTTCCATCAGCTTAATCAGTTCCTTGAGAACTACAGCCTAACACACTCCTCATATTGCACCGACGACCCTGATGATGATTGGGCCCAGTTTGAGGTCTTTGATGACCACCATTTGGGCCCCACAGATCAGCATTGAGGTCTACGACCCTGCGGTTGCAGCGCCGTGGGGAGAGACCTCAGCTGCACCGACGGTGCCCCGCACTGTCACCACGGCACACCGGTGTTCCTCCCTCTGCTTGGGAAAGGCCGCCGTGCCTCCAACACGCACGGACACCTCCTTGTAGATTCAGGAGCCTCACATCTCCTCCTGAATAACAGGGAGCTCTTCACTGAGTTGTCCCCGTGCACCTCCAGCATGACCACAGCCTCAGATCAGCATTACAGGCCTCACAGTGTCGGCACAGCCTCCATTGATTTCCAGTACACCGACGGCAATTGGATCACACTCCCATTTCTACAAGCCTTCTATGATCCAAATGCCCCAAACCTCCTCTCAGTCCGCCAGATGCTCAGACACGGGGCCCGCTCCCCTGACTTCATCGACCTCACATGGCACCACGGTGCTTCTCTCTTTGACCTCTATGACACTGGCAGAGACTATGTTGTACACCCCAGCAGCTGGCGAGCCACCCCATCTGCCCACTCCATAGCACAGAGGAGACCCCTCCTGCAGCCTGCCCCTTCAGAGCTTGCAGAGAAGGGCACGGTCGACTGGATGGTTGCTAGGTCCGCCTATAGACAGTTTGCTCAGCACAGTCCATACGGCTATTGTGACACAGACCTCTACACAGACGGCATCCCCTACCCACGGGGTAACACACAGTGCCAGCATTACTACTCCCTCGAGGACCCTGCTGAGGACCATGTCTGGTGCGGGCGCTCTTTCTGGGCCAACCCGCCCTTCATCAACTCCATCATCCAAAGGATGTTGATGAAGATGCTAGAGGACTTCTGGTTAGACCCTAATAACACCTCATACACGGTGTGTCTCCGGAAGTCACCATCTGCAGCCTGGTGGCCACTCACCTATCACTTTCAGGAGATAGCCACCATCCCAGCAGGCACACCCGGCTTCTTCTCCCGCCCTCGCGCTGGTACCTACTCCCCCCAGGACCTCACAGATGCAGGAGAGGAGGGCGGTGCTGACCGTGTCTTCATCCAGGGGGCTCCGTTCGACACCATCATCCTTTTCAAGGATGCCACCACAGTCCCCAGGATTGACCCTCATCAGTACCTCCATGCCTGTCTGGGCCACTACTCACACCAGTACATTGCTCACCTCTTCTCACAGACGACACCTCTCCATGAAGACACTCAGGACTATCCTGTCAGGCTGCGGGTGTGCTCATTGCAACACCTGGAATGCCAAACGCCCAGGACCCTTTAACCCCTATGGAGCGGTTTGTACCGTATACGAACACTTTGACCGCTCAGATCATAGTACATTCACCGCTCGAACTGACAAGACTCGTTGCAATCGCACATCCAAGCTTCGCACGCCCACCGCGATAGGTATCATTAATGCTCAAGAATGGATGTTGCACATATACCTATCATATATACCTTACGCACGGGGCATTTCGTTGTGAGCGAATCCCCAAAGTTGCTCGAGTCATGGGATGTAATATGTGTAAAATCTATCCTAAAGTGTGAGAAATCGCGGTGTTGGTGGCATACATCGACATGGGTATGCCGGTTCAATGGTTTGTATCATATCACATCACCATGCTCTTCATACGGACCATATATACGTTCTCGATATTCATTTATTGCTAAAAACACTCCATATACGCCTTAAGTATGGAAAACATTGTAAAACTAATGTTTTTTTTTTTTGTTTTTGGTGTTTTTTTGCCTACTTGCTTGAATATTTCGATATATCGACGCGTTTGACCAAAAAGATCATTACCAATTCCAAAATATGAATAAAGAAGATTGTTTAATGGTCGTGGGATGACTTATTACTCGATTATGCGGTTGCGAGAACTCAATTTTCACAAATTTGGTTCCTGGAACGGCGTGTTTTTTGCTTGTATAGTGTCGATATATCGTTGTATATATCATGTGCGCATGCATGCAATGGCTCAAAATGACCGTCTATGGGTTGTGGAACATATGTCGAATCTCGTGCACCTAACATGATATCATATACCACGAACACGGTGCATTTGTAAAATATATGTTTTTCGCAAAAGGTTCCGTCCGCTCCATAGGGTATTTCACAGAGCCAACCGCAGACCGCCTCCGGCTTTGCCAGCCAACCACCGGCCTGTCAAATGGGAACAGTCCAAGCCATTCCAGCACATATTTGCTGACATTTGGGGCCCATGCAAACCCCCTGGCTACGACGAGTCAGTCTTCATCAGTGCCTTTAAGTGCCCCATCACTAAAAAGGCCTTCGGATTTGCCTCGCCTTCTAAGGGAGGCCAACACTTCCACCTCCAGTCTGTCCTTGATGACATTCAGTCCCACGGCTTCACACCAGAGACCATCACTTTCCACACAGACTGTGCCACAGAGTACGCATCGGAGGAGATGAAGACACTGCTCCGACAGTACCGCATGCGTCACGAGACCGGTCCGCCATACATGCACGAGTTCCAGGCTCAGATTGAGGTGCTCTGGAGAGACATGCAGAAGATCATGAACAGCACCATGCGCACATATGATGCCCCGCTGTACACATGGCCTCTTGCTGCACTCCATGCCATTAACACAGTCCTCAATGGTATGCCTAACAAGCACATTGGAATGGACACACCTCATCTCAGATACACCGGCCGTCACTTCGACTACACCGAGCTCCGGCCCTTCTGGTCCGAGTGCAATGTCTGGCAGGACCCCGCACAACGCTCTAAGGCAGGAGCCAAAGCTGACACTTCGGCTAAACTCCAGCCTAAGAGCAAGCCATACCGCTATGTCGGGAATCTCACACCAGGCAACTATCTATGCCTTGATACAGTGAAAGGAAAACTCAAGGCTCTCTCTAGGCCTACGTTTGTCACTGACCCTGCTCTCATGGCTAAGACACTTGCCAACACGCACAACACTCTGGTTGATCCCGCCTCCACAGCTATCTTCACAAAGAAGCTGTACCCCATCCGACGCCCCACAGCCCTCTCCTCCCCCGACATCCTCGAGCTTGCATGCAGCACCCACGAGTCAGAGACCTTTGCCTATGTCAAGGTCCAGTGTGCTAAACTCAGACATCCAGTCTGGGTAAAGCTCATACACTATCTCCAGCTGGCCAAGAGCCACTATGCCACTCTCATCAGCTTCCTCAAGCACAGACACAAACATGGGGCACCTAATGTCTTTTACCCGTGTTTTGCTATGTGCTCGGCTAATAAGCCAGCTGACCGACAGAAGTATCACCCTGCAGTCATCGTGTCTGTATACCATAAGCCTCAGGTCCAGCACAGATACCAGATGTACTTCGACTCTGCTGACTCACACTCCACCCAGTATGCAGACACCGATGCTGTCATCATCTCCCCAAACCAGAAGACCATGCTCCTTGCCCTCAGAGACGCAGACTCAGACCCCGCAGACTTCCCGAGTGATGCCTTCATGGACGAGCCAGACCCCGCTACATACAGACAGGCTCGGGTCAGCCCTAATTGGAGACAGTGGCACAAAGCCATTCAGTCAGAGATTGACGGCATACTTCAGCCAGACAGGGCCGATCCAGTCACCGCCTTCCCCCCAGGCTCCACCGTCCTCCCCAGTAAGTTTGTCTTTAAGCTCAAGAAGCTGACAGACGGCTCCCTTGACAAGTTCAAGGCCAGATGCACCACCAGAGGAGACATGGACCGCACCTTCTATGAGGAGGCGGAGACCTTTGCCCCTACACCTCAGCTCACCACCTTCAGACTCCTACTAGCGCTCTGCCTGACACACAGACTCATGCCATACCACTATGATGTCTCTCAGGCTTTCCTCCAGGCTCTAATACCTGAGGATGAGCGGTACTATGTCAGGTTTCCGAAGGGGTACATCCATCCCCTAGGATATGTAGGTGCCTATATGAAGAAGGCACTCTACGGACATCGGACCTCAGGCAGACTTTGGTCAGAGACCGCACACAGGTTCATGACAGACCGCTACCCTACACTCAGCAGGTCCACATATGACGAGTGCCTGTACATCGGCTGGATTGACGGTCAGCTCTTCATAGTCCTCATCTACGTTGATGACTTCATTGTGGCTTGTGCCGATGAGCGGTCCAGAGCCCGGTTTCACACTGACATCATGTCCACATTCCAGGCCACCTACTCTGGTGTCCTCAACCAGTTCCTCCAGCTCAAGGTTGATGTCCAGACTGAGACACTTCCTACAGGAGAGTCATACCCGACCAGGATTGAGCTTTCACACGAGCGGAGCATCACAGATCTGTGTGCTAAGTTCAGCATAGACACGGATAAGCAGGCACCTCGATCACCGATGACAGAGGGTCTCTCCCTCCCCATTCCCCCACCTGATGCCATTGACAGGTCCATTGAGACACCCCTCAGATCCTTGATCTACTCTCTGCTCTGGTTAGCCAGGACAGTCAGACCCGACATATACTACCACGTCACGTATCTGGCTCAGTTCTGCCACCAGCCCACAGTTGAGGCCCTCACCGCTGCCAAGCGGGTCCTTCACTATGCCTATTCCACCAGAGAGTACACACTTGGTATGGCTATTGACTCTACAGCACCCCAGCTCACAGCGTTCTGTGACTCAGACCATGCAGGAGACACTGCCACACGGAACTCAGTTTCCGGCTACTGTCTCTACTTTCACGGTATGCTCATTGACTGGTGGTCAAAGAAGCAGAAATCATGCACTGCCCTTCACTCTACAGAGGCAGAGTATGTTGCCATGTCAGAAGCCTGCACCTCCGCCCTGGCCATCTACAACACACTGACAGAGTTCTTCCCCTCAGCTGAGCCCATCACCATCAATGTAGATAACTCAGCAGTTCAGACTTTGGTCACTCAGCGGGCACTCTCTACTAAGCTCAAACACATTGCGGTTCGGTACCACGCGGTTAGGAACTGGTGTCAGGGGCCTCTCAGGAAGTTTATCCCGGTCTGGATTCCGACCGATGACAATCAGGCTGACATTTTCACTGAAGCCCTTCCTACCACAAAATACGGGGTTCCCATTATCGACAAGTTCACTGCCCGCCTCTTGGATATTAAGGACCGGGGTGTTAAGCTGAAGGAGAGACTACGAGCAGCTGAAGCACAGAAGCTACATGCCCAGCAGCAGCAACTACTACAACAACAACGACAGGACGAGATTGTCTTAGCATCACTGCAACGGCAGAACTTGATAGGGTGACCCGAGGCGAGGGAAGGTGGGCCTCTGCGAGCATGTCTATTTCTAAAGACCCGGAGGCACCAGTAGGACCAGTTCTTGCCAATGCAAATGCCTGTATCTCTGCTAGCTCCGTCTCCGAGTATATTGATATTGCTTGTTTTTCATTATCATGCCACTGCCACACACATCCACAGAATGTGGTGGTGTCACGGGGGACTAGATATCCAGTACTGCCCCCTGTATGACATTCCTCGATGCATGTGACAGATGACTGCATTATTCGGCTCGAGACCGCGAGTCACAGCGATAGAGACCGCGAGCCACGTGTTAGAGTACTTGAGCATTACCGTAGCCGTACTCGTACAGCTTTACACAGCGCACGTAGCATAAGCTACTTAGACTCTCTTACTCTCATATGTTATATCTTTTACAGACATATATCACCCGTTTCAGCCTCATATTTTTGCGTACAGCGATAGTATTAAAACACTGATATACAGAATATTATACCCTGTATGTGTTTCAAACTATCTATTAAAGACAACCCCCGACATCTTACGGACGTCTTCTTTACTGTGCTTGCGGAAGATACCCCAGATACCTTCTGTACATCTTCCAGATGTCTTTGAGGACGACATGTCTTCTGGAAATCAGAAAGTTGCAGAAGACACGCCGACGTTCCACCGAACGTCTTAACAGTCCTCTTCGGCGCATCTTCCTTACTTTTAGAGGGGTCTTACGCGCGTCTAAGACCCTCTAAAAAGTGAGGAAGATGCGCCGAAGAGGGGTGTTAAGACATTCGGTGGAACGTCGGCGTGTCTTCTGCAAGTTTCTGATTTCCAGAAGACATGTCTTCCTCAAAGACATCTCGGGAGGGCAACCAGATGCACAAAAGGTATCTAGGGTGTCTTCCGTATGTTTTTTTGTTTTTTTTTTAAACTTCAAAAAATCTCGAAAAAAACATATAAGGTGCACAATATTGGGCATAATTGTATGGTGAAGATAGAAGTGCAAAAAAACACGTGGTTTGTTCGGGAGAGGGGCAAACGTACCAAGTTACTAAGTTAAAACGGCCGACGAATTTGGTAGAAGAAACTGCTCTTATTTTAGAGCACCATCCCTCCTAGCAACGGTCGAACAGTCGATCACGCGCGCAGTGAGTCGCGTGCGACGTGATGACTGCACGATACCGCGGATAGCAAACCCGGAAAATCTGCCAGCGCTGCGCTGCGCTGGTGTGGCGCTGGCGTGTGGTCGCGGTCGTGGTCAGGCGTCATCGTCAGCTAGCATTACAGTAAAGGCCCACCTATAAGAAAACAGGGCCGTTGGGGGTAGCGGCTGGCTTTCTTAAATTTGCGCCCCTGATTTGATTGCCAGCGGTGCTTTCTATCATACTTAAGAGTTGCTTAACAGTGGCGGAATATCTACTCCAAAAGTCCAGCGGCTGCTTTCTTAGTGTTTTCTTAAGTTTTGGTGGAAAATCCAGCGGCTGTTTTCTTATAGGCGGAGTTTCTTATAGGTGGGCCTTTACTGTAGCATCGCATCGCATCGCATCGCATCGCATCGTCAGGCCCAGCGCAGGGGAGTGAGCACCGCACCGCACATCGACATGACCGTTCGAGTTTGAATTTCATTTAACGTTGAAGTGAAATTTGCATCTACCACTTTTACACCTGCATCCAACTCAAGTCCACTGCAGCCTCGTTTTCCGCGGACTGCTGCTGGGTGAAGTGGTCCTTTTGAAATAGTTCGTCTAACAGAAAAACGTTGCACAACGCAATACTTCAATAGTGATTGCGGGTGCTTTTCGTGCCTTGGGTTTTTTACGCGCACTTCGGCGTGCTTAGCGTCTAATTGAGGTGTGAACGAGACATGTGTTCTCGCTCGTCCTTTGGACGAGATGATGTTGGTTCGATTCCAACTCACACCACTAGGCCTTTTTGTTTTCTGATAGAAAAGGCTAATAATATATATTATATATTAGACTGACGGAAGCACTAGGGAGTGACACCACAATTCATTGCAGACTAAGATGGGATAATAAAATAACTCTTGTGTTTTATTATCTCGGAACGGCAACAGGAGCAAGCTGACGTGGCACCTCGGGTCAAGGGGTGCTCAGAGAGTGTGTGACTGCCTCCCACCTTATGGGGGGGTGGTGAAGTCATCTCACATCACACCACCTCACCCCGAAGGCGTGAGGTGCCACAACGAAGCAGGTACGCTTGCATCCCAAACCTAAACCCTAGGCAAAATAGGCAGCAATTACAGGCCCAATGGCACCTTTTGCAGTCCAACTAGAGGTGGATCCCCACATGGGCGTTGGCCCGAAACTACTGCACTAGCTAGAGCCGTTTACCGAAGATGTCTGTCTAACTTGATTGTTGCACACCACCAGACCGTGATGCGTCTGGTGGCAGGTCGATTGCTTCACGTTGGCGACAGGCCGCGACCCCATGAAAGGCGGTAACCAAATGGGCCCCTGAGACACCAACCAATACCTGTGCGTGGCCATGGCATAACGTGGCCAAGCACCACCAGAGGCAAGTGACAGAGGGGGAGGAGCGTGGGTAATGTGGAAAGTGGCTCGAGCACAAAGGTGTCGAACGCACGAGGAAGTGGGGGTGGGAGACGAAAGGCGTTCCCAAGCACCACCACATCGTAAGGAGGTAGCCCACAACGCGAAGGCGATGAATGCGGTGAAGTGCTCTCGTAGGAGTCAAAGCACTCGTTGTCGATGGCGAAAAATAATGTCGGAGTCGTGCTTGGTGCCTGGTGCGCAAGCACCACCCAACACCACCAGACCAAAGCCAGAGGTAGAATGTTGTCGACGTAATCGAAGAGAGATCAACGCACAACGAACAGCGGCCATACGCGCACGCTGAGGTCCAGTGGATATGGTCGCTGACCACTGACTGCTGACTGCAGAATCTGCGAACCCAAAATTAGGGTTCCCAAGCGAAAAGCGGATTTCTCGTAAAAGTAAGCAAATCAAACGATGAAAGGGTCAATTAGGGGTAGATTCTCGCGGGGAAAACGTCGGTCAAGTCAAAAACGTCGTGCGGTAAACCGTTCTCCCGCCAGGAGCGGTGCTGCTGGCCAGATAGTCGAGAGCGCGTTTGGGTGCTTGGTGTGAACGTAACTTTCCGTAAAATTAGCTAAATCGAGCGATGAAGAAGTCAAATTTGGGCAAAATTCGACGAGGAAAACGGCGGTGAGGTCAAAAACGTCGCGCGGCAAGCCAATTTTCCGGCAGCGGAGGCGCTGCTGGCCAGAGTGTTCAAGGCGTAAATGTCTGATGAAAGTTCAGAGATGCGGCGAAACCAAAAACGCCGATACGTCGGGGTGAAGGTCTCGTTAAATTCGGTTGAAGTTGGTCGAAAAATTACAAATTTCCGAGGTACGTGCGGAGGTCACGTGCAGGTTACGTGCGGGTTACGTGCGGGTCACGTGCGGTTACGTGCGGGTTACGTGCGGGTTACGTGCGAATTACGTGCGTGATCAAAGTAGCCGAGAAAAGGATGCCACACCAAAGATGGTGGACCGATAACCTGATAGAAAAGGCTAATATATATTATATATTAGACTGACGGAAGCACTAGGGAGTGACACCACAATTCACTGCAGACTAAGATGGGATAATAAAATAACTCTTGTGTTTTATTATCTCGGAACGGCAACAGGAGCAAGCTGACGTGGCACCTCGGGTCAAGGGGTGATCAGAGAGAGTGTGACTGCCCCCCACCTTAGGGGGTGAGTCTCATCTCACATCATTTTCCTTCCGGTAATCTTGTATTTCGTCTCGTACTATTTTTGCGCTTTACTAACCTTTGGTTTTGTGTTGCGCTTTGTTTTTCAGATCGGCTGAAAATGACCTAGTCCAAAAGGTAAATTTTCAGCCCAACCTCAACACCACAAGTAAAGGTATTTGCTCTATCATCCCCTAGTGTCACACCTAGAAAATACTGCCTTTATGCGTTGTGTTTTCCCGCTTTACTAACCTTTGGTTTTGAGTTGCGCTTTGTTTTTCAGATCGGCTGAAAATGAGCAAGTGGGAAAAGTGCATTTTCAGCCCATCGCCCACAACTAGAAGAGTAAAGGTACTTACCTTACCCTTCCTATGAATTTGTGCTTGTATTCATTTTTGTGTTTTCACTCTACTAAGTGTTGGTATTTTGGTGTGCGTTGTTTTTCAGATCGGTTAAAAACGAGCGAGTGGAAAACCCATGTTTTTGCGTGGTCCAAGACCTATGCCATGTGTGCATGTTAGTTGAACATCGTTTCTAGGTAATTAGACTAGTTGTTTAGAACATGAATGTGAAGTAGTTCTAGACACTTAGCTAGTTAGGACAATAATATGCGTGGCCCTCCTTATGATTAGATTCTTGATCGAAAAGTAATATTGTTAATGCAATTTTAGTCTCCAAAGCATATTGGCCTTCCACACAAACAAATGATCTCTTGTCGTGTATCAAACTTGCATTGAGAATATGTTTGTCATACATCTTGTTTGCACTCATCCTTCTTACAAACTTATTTCAGCCTAAAAATATTCCGCGCGAATGCGTATACGAATGTTGAAATTTATTAGACATGCAGAAGGCATTCAGAAGACATCTTCTGGACGTCTCCTGCATGACTTCTATATATCTTCTGAATTCCGGAAGATGTCTTCTTGATAACTTCTGCGTTCCAGAAGATATCTAGAAGAAAATTCATCCAGAAGACGTCTTCTACGCGTCTTCTAATGTCTACCATCTTCTGAGTTTCAGAAGACGTCCGGAAGATTTTCGGGGAAGATGTACAGAAGACGCCCAAAAGATATCAAGAAGACGTCTTCCGGAATTCAGAAGATATACAGAAGACACGCAGAAGACGTCTAGAAGATAACTTCTGGATGTCTTCCCCGAAGGTCTTCCGGACGTCTTCTGGAACCCAGAAGATGGTAGACATTAGAAGACGCGCCGAAGACGTCTTCTGGATGTCTTCTGGACCCCAGAAGACGTCCAGAAGACGTCTCAGAAGACGTTCAGAAGACGTTCGGAAGACGCGTCTTCTGATTTTCTCAGAATGTAGGGGACCGCACCTTTTGCGGCTGCTCTCGCCACCGGCGACGACGTGAAGACCGACGCCGCCCTGAAGGCCATCCTCGACAAGATTCGGGTGCTGGAACACTTTATTCGGGGCGGCTGTAAGGGCCCGCTGACTCCGGCCATGAAGAAAGCCGCCATGGGGGCTCGCGGTGGGCTCAATGGCTACCGCACTGGTGCTGCCAAGGACGGTCGCCCGCCTGTCGGTTTCGACAAGGTGGAGATGCGTGCTCTCCCGCTCTGCAAGCGGTGTGCCCACAATGGCGACGGTGAGAGGTATCACCCGTGGCGTGACTGCCCCCACGGTGGTGCGCAGCCCAAGCACACGGGCACCGCAACTGCATTTTGTTGTCCTCTGGACGGTGAGGACATGCAGACCATGGCGTTCGGTTGCTCAAGGTGTTTCCGAGGATGCGGCGGATTGCGGCCCTGACGCTTTCGCGGCCGCGATCGAGGTGCATGGGGCTCCGGCGGTGCTTACAACAGGTGCGTGCCGCGGCGGAGCTAGACATGTCTGCCTACGGCTTCTCTGTGCCTGCAGAGAGCGGGGCGGGCTATGGTGCTCTGGCCGCACGTCTCGACGACCTCGTGTCCGCCACGAGTGTCTCGTTCGACGGTGCGTCCTTTGAGCGTGGCGTTGATGTGCATCCTCCACCTGCCGCGGCGGTTCGTAGCGGTTGGGGCGCAGTGCGAGGCGGACCTCGGTGGCCCAGCCTATGGCTACGAGGGTTCCACGGGCGGTGGCACCTACGGCATCGCGACGGTTGAGCCTGCCCCCCGACTGGTGGAGAGGGCTCCGTGGCCGCGCACGATCGAGTGTGCAGCGGCACACGAGCTCACGCATCACGAGCTCACGCGGCTCAGCACGAGGCCGGGTTCCAGGTGGGAGCGGCCACTTTCACGGCATCGCAGATTTCAGTGCCGTCGGCTGCGGGGCAGTACATGCCGCCGACGGCATGCCGCCCTGCTATGGGATGTGGTGTGCCACCTTTCGGCTTTGGCAAGCCGGCAATCGGAGCACTTGCGGTGCTTTCCCTGTTCTGCATTTCTTTTGCAGGTGTGGCTGTTTCAGCTTCCTCGGCTTCTGCCGTGTCGGCTTCGTCATCGGCTACGGAGAGGCCTCCGCCTGGTGGTGATCTCGATTGGGAAACTCCGTCATTTTACTTTACGAATGATTTTGTTGATTCAGTGAACCCGGCTCAGCGTTTCTTGTTGGCTCACGATGTGCCACCGCTTCAGCCGCCCGAGCCTCCTGACATTGTGAGCTTGCTAGCCTTTCAGGATTTGTCTCAGGCAGATTTGGGAGTTGGCATGGCCGACTACTACGGTCCTCTCGATGTGGAGCACTACTATGGAGCTGGTTTCTTTACATCCTACTATGGTATGGACCTCCGAGAGGCCACCGCTGACTACTACGATGCCGTCGATTGACAACTTGTTCACTTTGGAGGCACACCAACATGGTGGTGTGCAGGACTCCTTTGACCTCAACAACTTTTTGGTTATGGATTTATGTTTCTGTCAACTACAACTTCTTCACTTGGTATTGGACCTTCTCTCTGTTTGTTTCAGCTTTGAGATGTAGGTTCCTAGGAGCAGCCTGGCAGACTGCTCACTTGTTTTATCAGAATAGCACAGTAGATTCTGCTGGAATTGGCACTACGACTAGTTCGTACAGTCTAGTGTCATTCCTGTATGTCATCTTCGGTGGTCAGCCTGTGTCACTCATCTCGGGTATATATCGTTTGTATATCCGAGTTTAGTCATCCGTTGTTTCACCGTCGGCAGCGGGTCCCCACTCCTGAGCAGCTGTTTCTAGCAGGTTATGGTCCCTCTCACGTTCGCGTGAACTGAATTTTAGCCTAGAATTTAATTTTATTTTATTTTCGCCCTATCTTTCGGTTGAGCGTCTCCACGCCTTGTGGGACGCTTTAGAGCGAATTCTTCAGATTTTCTGGAAACGACTGCTTTCGGCTTTGGGAGATTACGACGGGGTGGACTCCTACGATTTTTGTTACGTTATTTCATTGTTAGATCTCGTTTTCTTTGATGGATTCACAGCAGATTTCTTCGAGTGAGGAGCTTATGGCTCTTTTGGCGACTGTTGATGCTAGTATGGAGAGGGTCTCGACTCTCAAACGTTCTCAGCCGTTATCATTGTGCAGCTCGATGGCACGCTCCCTTTCGCATTTTCGTTGCGCGGATTCTTCGGCTATTTCATCGGAGCCCATTCAGCCGATTTCTTTACACATTGTTGTTTCAGAGACTGGCGCACAGGTTGGTGGTGCCCAGTGCGTTGGGCAATCAACCGTAGAATCCGGGAGTTTTCGTG
>LGRX02010588.1:0-16723 GCA_001247695.2 Cymbomonas tetramitiformis
CACCCTTGATTCAGATCGCTTCCTGGACACCCTTGATTCAGATCGCTTCCTGGACACCCTTGATGCAGATCGCTTCCTGGACACCCTTGATTCAGATCGCTTCCTGGACCCCCTTGGCCTTCACCTGGTTGCCGGTCACTAGGTGGTGTCTAGAGGTGCATACTTCTGGCGGCGGGTTGCAGTCCCAGAGCATCAGTGCCAGCGTGTCAGATGCATTTCAGAGCTCCGACACGCTTCCTCCCCTGCGCGAGCAGCTATTTTGTCTCCACCTCCGATTGGAGAGGGGCGTGCGGCCAGGGGGCTAGGCGACATGTCCAGGCACGTGCGGTGGCCAGCCACCGCCGCACCCTCTTCCGCGAAGCCTCGGGCGCTGGCCGGGCCACGTCATGACCGAACAGACGAGGAGGCCAGCCACCAGCAGGTGCCCGGCAAGCGCTTGCTCCCGAAATCCAGACTGGGGCGACCCTCAAGAGTCGCCGCATGGGGAGCTCGCCGTCACCAAGGGCTCCCTCATGACTCTCTGGTGCGGCCGAGGTTATGGGCGCCAGCTGTCTTGGCCGGAGGATGCGCCCGAGGACGGAGCCCCGTTCCTGTGACCGGCGCGTCTACTCCATGACGGTGCTCCACCTGCTGGTGGCTTGCGCCCGGAGATGCACAGCCGGCCAGTCTTCAGCCGACGCCCTCGGCGCTGCGTTGGGCGCAGGCTCCTTGCAGGCTCCGGGGGAGTCGTCCCGCCTTCCTGATGATACGCTCGGGGGGCCAGGTGGATCGATCCGTGCAGTTGAGCTGCGGGGAGCACACCGACTACGGCCTTCTGACGCTGGTGAACCAGGTGCTAAGCGCCCCGTAGGCGGTGCCTGCAGCCTGCAGAGAGGTCACTGGGACGATGCGGGCGCTCCAGGGACGCATTTGGGAAACGATCCCGCATCTCTCTTTGCGAGCATAAAGCATTTGCCGATTCGGAAAAGACGCTTCGTGACGTCTTTCTCAACCGACGTTGCCCCACCATGCCAGCCTCGCTGATTCAGTAGAACCAACGGCCACGATGCGTCCCCGGTGTATGGCTCTCCGCTTTTCTGCTTCTGTGAAGGATGGAGCCGGAGAGGCGCGCCAACTGCTTGTGGATGTCGGGGGAATTTTGCCCGGCTGGATTTGAGGCGCGAGTTGAGGGACACCGCAGACTGCCTGGGGAAGTGACAGGTGGGAGTGGGGGGTTGACGGGGATGCAGGATTCCGAGATCAGCGCATTGCAGGTGGGAACAGACACCTAGCATGCAAATATGGGCTCAGATATTAACACCTGCTCACCGATTTGAACAGAATCTGGGTACCTCATTCCGGCAGACCTGGCACATGCGGTTGCCGCCGCCGCCTCGTCACTTGCGTTTGTCAAGGGGCCTCGGGATGTCCATGCAGCTGCAGCTGTTCGCCGTCTGTCATGAGTCATGTGTGTGCCTCCACAAACTGCGGCGGAGGTGCGGAGCAGTACGGTGGCATGGTGTTGTCTCCCCGCTGAGCTGCGGCAGGCTGTGCTTGCCGGGTGACATTGCCATTTTGGCCCTCTGCCGAGGCAGAGAGGTACCCAAAGCGCTTGTAGGTATACGCTTTTTCACTCTTTTAGGGGGTTGCTTCCTCGGCAGAGTGTCATGCTCTTAAAAAAGCATCTGATTGGCGGTGCGATTCTCCTTTCTATTCTCCCCAGGTGAAGAATGCCGCCGGCGAATGGGTCAAGGCCCCTCCTCTGCCTGGTGCATCCCCCGTGCCCCTGCGTTGCCCGATGAGCTCTCATGACTGCTAAAACATCCCGGTCCCTCGCCGGTGCTCTGTCCCACCGTCCCCTGTGGGTGGTGCGGGGCAAGGGATTGCTGTGCTGTGTCCCACCGTCCCCTGTGGGTGGTGCGGCGCAAGGGATTGCTGTGCTGTGACTGCTACCTTGTTATCTCGCCTGATGTTGAAACAGGCAGAGCTGGGCTCTCTGCCAGTCTTCAGAGTAGCTTGGAGAGCACGCTGCTGACTGTCAAGGGGCTCGGCCGCCAGCGCGCACCGAGAGCCCCAAGCGCCCTTGTGGTTGGCTGTGGCCTCAGTGCGCCTCAGTGGTTAGCTGCGGCGTCTCCCCCCTCCCTCCCTTGTCCCACCGGATTTGGTGGGCATATCTGATGAACGTGCCCAGTGCCCACGGCAAGGCAATGCCACGCGAGTGCGATGAGGATCTCGCTCTCGCCAATCTTGCCGTCGCTGAACTTCGAGTGATGAGTTGATGAGTAAGCAGTCAAGGCACGCGCAACGAGTGCGCTGCAAGAACGTTGACAAAATGCTAGTTATTAAGTATAGAATCCCAACTTACCAGATAAACGCTCTCTCTTACCGGCAGATTCCACAGTCCTGCGAGCTAAATATCCGTGCAAGCTAGCTGAATGTCGATACCACTCTAGCCGAATCTTTCGTTTCGGATATCTTCCACCTTTTCGAATAGTCGAGGGATAGCCACCCCGCATGTTGTGAAGAGCCGCACTTCAGCTCCAAGGATCTCAACAACCAGGTCATTTTCAGGCGCGATGCCGGCATGCTTGCGGCTTGGCATATTTATGATGTGGCGGTTTTTAGTTAACAGTTCCATAAGATAGACACATCCGATGCCCAGGGCAGATCTAATGCAGAGGCGCATCATTTTTCTCGGAGCACTCGCCCCTCGCGCCGCAGTCCATCCGGCAAGCCATCGTGCGGCTGCTGGCGAGGGAGCCCCAGGCGGGCCGCGACTGAGCAGTCGTGTTGCTGCTCGGGCAGAAGAGGCACTCTCGAAGCCTCTAGAAGTGTTCACTATGCCTTGGGGATATGTGCAACAACCTTCAGAGCATGAATCAGAGGCGTAGGCGGGCGTTGAAGTCTGGAGTTCCGCGGAGTTCTTCCTCCCGCTCTCAGTAGCCGATTTCGCATTCCTCGCTTCGGGATGGTTTGGGTGGACTGCCGTAGGACGCTGTAGGATATGCTTAGTGACAACTGTGCGAGTGTATATCGTGGTGGGTGCACTGCAATATACTTCATCACCATGTACATCTGCGACGCGGCGAGGGAAACATGGAAGCTGCAGACATAAGAATCTAGCCTTAGGTGGTGCATCATGTGGACACTGGGGATCCTGCCTGTGGCATGGATGTCTCCCATGTCTGCACCAGCCATAGAAATCTAGGCAGATGGGCAATCCTGATTCCCGATGATGTGAAAAGATGCTGGCATGCACACAGGGAAGCGGGGCAAACAGGACACAGGGACACAACGTTGGCACGATTTTGCAGCGTCCAAGAAAAGAAATTCGTGTCCCTGTCAGCCTTTTGTCGCCTACTTGTCCAGTGCTCATCGGAACATGTCTCAATTCAGAAATCCCACCAATCAGCCAGCCACGATAGTAAAGGATAAGGAGTAGATAAAGACGTCTTGCGCCAATGTGAGCTACGACCTGATTGCTCAACCCGGCCACCAATCAGAGTTGCGGATCGAAGGACATGTGCTGACGCGATTCGGGGAAGTCAGGTTAGTGAGCAGTTCCTGCATACGGCCACGCTCGTGAGGGGTGGCCGTGCTACCCGGCGTGTGCGCCAGGGCCGTGATGACAGATGGCCTACGGAATTCTGCAGGGACACTTGTTTGCAACATCGGGGACATGCTAAAAGTATGGAGTAATGGGGTTTACCAGCCAACACTGCATCGAGTCATCAACCTGCGCAGGTGTGCCCCAGTCACCCTTTGCGCCCTCACCTTGCTTCGTTCCGGAGTCTCCCATCCACGCATGAGCGCCTGGCCATTCGCTGAAGAGGTTGAGCCTCCGTCTCTTGGCGTTTTTCTTACATTGAAAGTCTGCAGCAAGCGGTTGCAGATCCTATGTGGCAGCTCTGCGGAGCGCGGCAAGCCCCAGATCCTACGTGGCAGCTCTGCGGAGCGCGGCGAGCCCCAGATCCTATGTGGCAGCTCTGCGGAGCGCGGCGTGCCCCAGATCCTATGTGGCAGCTCTGCGGAGCGCGGCGTGCCCCAGATCCTATGTGGCAGCTCTGGCGGAGCGGCAAGCCCCAGATCCTATGTGGCAGCTCTGCGGCGGGCGTGCCCCAGATCCTATGCGGCAGTGCGGAGCGCGGCGTGCCCCAGATCCTATGTGGCGGCTCTGCGGAGCGCGGCGTGCCCCAGATCCTATGTGGCAGCTCTGCGGAGCGCGGCGTGCCCCAGATCCTATGTGGCGGCTCTGCGGAGCGCGGCGTGCCCCAGATCCTATGTGGCAGCTCTGTGGCGCGCGGCGTGCCCCAGATCCTATGTGGCAGCTCTGCGGAGCGCGGCAAGCCCCGGATCCTATGTGGCAGCTCTGCGGAGCGTGGCAAGCCCCAGATCCTATGTGGCAGCTCTGCGGAGCGTCGCAAGCCCCAGATCCTATGTGGCAGCCGGAGCGCCAGATCCTATGTGGCAGCTCTGCGGAGCGCGGCAAGCCCCAGATCCTACGTGGCAGCTCTGCGGAGCGCGGCGAGCCCCAGATCCTATGTGGCAGCTCTGCGGAGCGCGGCGTGCCCCAGATCCTATGTGGCAGCTCTGCGGAGCGTGGTTGCGCCCTTTCTGGGATATCAGTCGCATGGGCATGTGTGCCAAGCTGGCGAGCTGACACTCCAAAATACCCCAACCGTTGCAATTGTGCACCGTGAAGACGAAGACCGCCCCTCCATTGCACTCCCTGCAAACCTCAGCCTGGCGAGATAGCAGTGTGCCTGGAGCTGATGCGGGTCAGCTGTGGGGAGGCTCGAGGCGTGGTACGGCGCGCAGCTCGAAAGCGAGGATCTCCGTGCCCTTCTTCTACGAGCCCAACTTTGACGCGGTGCGTGCAGCGCCTTGTCGACTTCGCTGGCTCTCCCGCCTCTGGCTGCTCGGAAGGGTGCTCGCCTCTCGTGGCTGCTTTTTGGGCACATCGGCCGGGCACCAGCTTTTGCAGCGCATTTCCGTGGGTATCCGTGTGGGAATATGCCAGGTCTCGGTGAGAGTGGAAGATCCCAGGAGCCAGAGTTCAGGCGCAGGGCATCGCGCACACATACACACACCCGCAAATATTCTGTGAGGATGCCTCTCTCTATCGTATCAGATCCGTCACCAAAGGAAGTGCACACCCGCACACGCACACCCATTCTTCACTAGTGAGCTCCAGAGAATCCAGATAAGTGTCCCGAAGTACGTGCTGATCCTTTGATCCCCGGCGTGGGTACAAAGTGCAGCCGGTCCTCTGCGGCTACGGTGTGCCAAAGGAGTCGGTCCAAGGATATGCACAGACACACGCGCGCGTGCAGCTCGGTGGCGGGCACTCAACTTCAGAAGGAAGCAATTCAATCTATCATTCTCAGCCCCTTGGGACACTGGACGTGGTGTGGGTGGACAAGCTCTCTTGAGACTCAGCAGGGTCGTGGTTCTGAGTGTAGGCTTGGTGGTGGGCAGATGGCTCGGGCAGCATGGAGGGTAGAGGTGGACCGGCTTCAGAGGCACAGCTTCAGTGCGCAGGCGGCGCAGTCGCAAAGGCACTCAGGGGGCCCTGTGAGGCTTAGGGGGTCTCGTTCTCCACGAATGAGCTCCAGGAATTCCGGTGTTATGTGCTTAATCCTTAGATCCTGGGTGTGGTTACATAGTGCAGCCGACCTTCTGTCGCTAGCTGGTGCCAAAGAAATTAATCCAAGGATACGCCCACACGAGGGAGTCACGGTTGAGGACGCGGGCCATGCGCGCGGGTAGCCAAGCAACTTCGTCTCAACACCCGAGTGTAAGTGAAAACCTGATGGAGGCTGCAGGCGTCTCCTGCAGGCCTGGGGGGGCACCACCCAGTCTGCCTGTGTGAGTTTGGGCGAGCTGGAACCCTAGGGGCGGACTTAGGCTGCCCGTGGGTAGTTCTCCCAGCGGTGGTGGTGGTTGGCAAACGTTGGCCAAGTACAAACGGGGTGTGAAATGGTTTGATCTCGGACCACGATATGACGGCAGCTTTCTCTGACGCGGGTTCCTCTCTATGTGTTGAGAGCCGGCATTACTTTAAGTCCAAAGCCATTATCACACGCATCGAAGAAAGCAGAGATGCATGCTGTGCCTCCTTAGTCTCAGGAAATAGAGGTGTGGCACTGGCGGTTCAAGGAGCTTTCAGGCCACGTTGATGCCCCGCTTGATGCTAGATTAAGGCTAAGAGGAACTGAGGTGCTTAGATGTTGCGAAAGATCTGTTGCCATAGCATGATATGCCAATCCAGCATTTACCTTGCATTGCTTGTCCAACACCAAATGTCAAGGAACGTGTCGCAGAGCCTTTGCGGTTGGGTCAATGAATTTTGTGTCGTGACGGCTTGGTCGGTTTGTGTTGTTGGGTAGGTTGTTGAACCACTGCCGCAATTCTGTCCGCCAGGGGTTGAACCGAAGTATCCCTCTGTGGTGTATGGAGACCATTTGCAAAGCAAGGTCTTCTCCAATTTCGAGATCTGAATATATTGGCAGAGGAATGATATGGAAGGCAGCGCTTGCAACTCTTAGCTACACCTTCGTAATAGAGTCACTAGAGAGCCACAGCTTCCATAAAGCTCGATCACTAAGTACATTATGGATTGGAAGCCCCCTGCTTTGTATTATCGAAGTCAAATCAAAGTACCGAAGGTTATTTGGGGTCTCATAAATGGGATGCCGGGAGGGCGCAAGGCAAGGAGTACGCAACCCAGACTCAAAGGTGAACAGGAAATGGAATGAGGGTGTGTTATGATGAGGAACATTTAATTTTCACAAACGCAGAGATCTCAATATGCTCATGTTTTTTAGGTGTGGAAAACAAATGTGTCGGTAGACTTATTTATAACATGCATTTAGTTGGCATCCCCAAATTTACATAAATCATCACAAAATTAGATGATGTTGGCATTATACAAGGCATGCGCCAGACTCCCATGCTGTTGTCTGTTATCTCGTGGTATACGTTGTATGTCTTTTGTTGTCACTTTCTGAAAATTCTCGTTCCAGGGCAGCGCGTACTAAAACACTAAGAATATCCATCGATCGGTGATGATCCCCCAGGAAAACATCGAGATGGTCTTATCCACTGCGTGGGGATCTGGGGAATCGGGTAGGGATGAAACGATGGACGTGGAGCATGGAGGGATGTGACGAGGTGATGCGCCTCTGCTGTTCTACTCAGAAAAACGAACGTGTCAAAGTAAGCATATGACGAAATACCTCACAGTCCGGCTATCTAAGCTCGGAACTGCGTCTAGATCTATAGGGTGTCATGTGACCGAGTTCTGTGCAACATCAGCCTTGTTATATGGCAAGCTTAGGCTGGACTCTCATAGCCCATAATGATAGTTGAATAAGATAATAATGATAAGAGCAAACCCGAATAACGAATGGGAACATCATGCAGTTGCATATATCGACTATATGTCCCACAACAAGTTTTCAGTATTTTTCTTTTGACATTTTCGCGTTGGATTTGGGAGTTTTGATGATTGTTAAGTGGTGTAAATTGGGTGAAGTGTGAGTTTTATGCATAAAACATGATATGCAAAGTATCATGTCGAAAAAGTGAAAAATTGAAAAAGTTATGGATTATTTTCGTTTTCAGATTTGATAACTTTTTTGATGATGACTTTTTCGCAGGCTGAAAACCTAGGCCAGAGGTCTTTGTGGATGATGAAGAATGACGATTGTTGGGTATGGATGATGGTGATGATGTTTAAGGTGACATAGGATGACGATGTATCCATCATGCATGACTCGTCGTAGAACGAATGTGGGACCAGAAAGATAGCGTTTCTGACAATAACGAATGTCCCACCTCGCAAGATCTTTAGTTTTTGTTAGCTAATGGAAACCGTGGGCCATCGATCGATCGATACGATGATTTACGATCTAGAAATTGATTGGTTGGGCGGTGAAACGATTATGCTAGCGTTCGATTTTCAAACATATTGCACACCAGAATTTGAATAACCAAGCTTACAAGTTCTTTATCGCGGCGGCCAGCAGGATAAGTGTGCTTTGGACGAGCTGAGGGAATAATGTTCTTGTCGATCGTTGAACTTACCTCATTAGTCCCACAGGGTGCTCTTATTCACTGCTAGCTTCGCATACCGAATTGGTTGCGAATTCTGCGTGCTTTGGTATGCGCCGGCTGCTGGGATCTTTTGGTGGAGGTGGTTATGCGCCGGCTGCGGGGATCTTTTGGTTGAGGTGCAGGGCACCCGAGTTATGAGCGGGAACTATGCTGTTGTTAAATCATGCCGCTTTCGTTTCGTCCCACAAGTTTCTGGTGCCCGATCTCAGGATCTTGTGCTACGAAAGTCGTGGTAATGCTGTTGCATCTTGAACTGGGCAGCAGCGCGGTCCATCTTGAAATGGGAAGCGCCGCTTATCTTAATCGGGTAGCAGCGCGTCTGGGGCTTGCCCTGGCGGGATCTTCCTCGGTCTTAGTTGGCCATGCTACTTTCAGTTTAGGATTTAGATCATTTAGGCTTTTCGCTATGCGCCTTTCTTCTCAACGTATGTGAACCAGTCAGCGATGCTGTTTTTCCCCCCCACCGCCTGACAGTTTCGGTTAATGTTCGCAGGTACTACGGGATCTATTGCTCGCCAAAAAAATATTTTTAGCACTCGCAGTGTCTGCGGGATCTGCGTGGCAGGAAAATTCGTGATGTCCTTCAGGACACGTTCATTTTGCTTGCTGAGATGCGATATGGGTTTGCTGTTTTAGAACCCGTTTAGTATCAGGTTATAATAGAATAGTTTGATAAGCGGTATTGGAATTATATATACGTGTTGTTGCAAACTTATAGTATTATTATGTATTATTTTACCCTGCATGATTTCTGTTGTGCGAATAGCTGATAGTGTTGACCGAGCAATTCGAACCCTGCCGTCACTGAAATAAGCGTTATATACTGGTTCAAATCTGATGAACGGAAGCGGTGACTCTTTTGAACAGAGTGAAATAATGCCTGCGAATATCATCACGTGAATACCACGGATTTAAAAAAAAAAATCAGGACAGGTCATGTCAAAAAAATATTTTAGTCCCGTATTCATCGAAAGTTGTCAAGTTATCAAGTTGTTTGCATATAGTCTACTATATATGTACTTTAATATCAAATAGGAGCGACGTTATTATATCGATGTTATGTATTATATCGATAACACATACATTTATAACATTATGTACCAACGCACCCCTACGTGTGCTGCGGTGTGTGATTATTGTGTATAACAAACATTACATTTTGACATTACGAAAGTGACTCTGATTCAGGTCGTCGGCGGTTTTCTGAGGGGTGCATCGTACACTCACTGTGTCTTGTGCATTATATAGTAAATAAACCGCATTTGTAATAAAATTATCAATGAAATATTCAATACATTGTATAATGATGCAATCGTGATGGTGATGGTATTTATACAATAATACAGAATACAGAAGCAACTGCTGGTGCATGCTATACCGATTCATATTATTGCATTGTCGCTTGCAGTCATGAAACAACGGTATTGCAGGTTGAGTCGGGTGAAGCCATGCCGCTTTCGAGGAGGGTAGAAACCGGGGGATGGGGGGGGTGCCTACCCTCCCCCGGGCAAATTTGGTGAATAAACCGGATGTTGCAAGTCAATCATTATAGCACTAATCTATTTCGAACCGAATGAGATTAAACGTCTCGACGATTCTGATAGAATGCTGTGTTGTGGAATAAAAGCGCAAGGCTGACTTTCGATCTCAAAAAAATACTTCCAAAATCTTTTGAAATAGGTTTCGGCAAATCTCAAAATCCATTCTGGGCTACTGAAACACGTTTACAGAAGTGAAGCCTTCCTAAACCTAAACATAGGTTCCGACCAACGTGTGCCGTCTCTGGCAATTGCTTACTAAATTTCAAATTACCATAGCTGACGGGAGGGATCTGGCTTACCCATGGTTTCCAATCAATCGCAACAGAATTCTGATTATTGCCGAAGCATGTGCAACTTGTTGAACTTTGCACGACCTACCTTTGACGATCGTTTGAGTTATGCCAGCTTTTCTGTTGTTCTGCCGGTGCCAGTTTCGATGCGTTATGTGGGTGATGTCTTTTGGTTCTTGTTCCCTTTCCGGCCCAACATCAAAGGCTCAGAGCTTAAAGTCCCAGCCACGGGAAACTCGCCAATGCGCAGATCGGTGCCACCGTGTGGCACCAGCTGCACCTGGATAGGCGGGCCGCACACATCCTTGCCGTTTCGCACACATGCCGGAGACTCTGGTGGCGAGGCGGCAGAATTCATTCTCTCCTTCCAGTAGGGCACCTGAAACCGCAAGGAAAATATGGCCAATGACGTCGTCAACAATCCTGCAAGCACGTTCAGAAAATACTTGTGGCCACGAACAGGTCTACCACGCTCAGGAGGCCCCTCCTCAGACTGATGAACCCTATGACCTGGTGACCCCTCTTCAGACTGATGAGTGGAATACTTATGACATGGAACACAAAGGCATAAGATAGGCATCTTTATGCACTTATGCATCTTTAATTTGTGTTTTGCCTCGATTACTCTCGCAGAATTGATGACCAAACCACCTAAACAGAATGCGATCCGAGCGCATAGCAATCAACATATTTACTTACGACAGGAATTAATAGCAAAGTCTCGAGCCTCAATCCGCATCTATAGAATTTTCCAACCTTGTTGCCGCCTTGGACAAAAGCCATGTGCCGAGATGTAGATGAATGCCAAAAATAGTCCCCCCTCCCCCAAAACGTAACAAGCAGAAGAGGCACCATCACCAAGGCAGCAGATATGGCACCTGGCGAACAGTGGCAGTGATGAAGCACGCCCAGTTGGTATGATTGAAGGGCGCAGCACCGCTCTGGTACCCACGGAAATGGTACTCAAGGCTCGCATGCGGCTTAGCCGGGTCCACGTCGAGGGCGTAGTTCCATGGCGTCGTCGGCGTCACCTGAATATAACATGCCAAATGAAACATCGGGATCATGATTTGCACGATGTCTGATGGATTTCAGAGACAGAGGGAATGCTCAATGGTAAAAGCACAGGAAGTGCATGATCGACGCTCAACGCAGACGATTACCCTGGATGGGCATGCCTATGGAGCGCAACCCTACCAAACCATAGATCGTATAACCGCCGTCAAGCATGGGAACCCAGCCGTCTCACTCCGAAAAACAAACACCGCCTGTGCACCCCTCGCTTGCAGACGAACAGAGGCTGAAGTCTTCCTGCAATTCAACGGTATTCATCTATTAGCAAGGCGGCCTGGCACACTGAAACTGCTGTAGGCCGAAGGCCACTCCACTAGAATATGAGCTCTGGGCACCCGATGGGGAAGGTGGTGAAGACAGTGGACATGTTGGCGGCCTCACCTGGTAGTCATTGCTCATTGCCATGTCACCGAAGTGGTGCGCGGTGGTGGTGAAGTTGAGCCCAAGCGGGAGGGAGAACAGGAGCGCGCCGCGGTGCACGGAGACCGTGCCATTGTCCCACATTTCGAGGCGCACGCCCGGGTTAAAGTCGACCCTCACTGCGGTGGCACCCTTGGGGCATGCCACCTCGTGCATCGTTCCGTTGCGCGCTGGTGCCCCATCCACCGTGGCCTCCTCTGCCCAGCCCGGGATCCGCAGGTAAAGCGTGAGTGCGGCCGCCGCCTTTACCCGCACCGTGGCGGTATCAGAAAACGGATAGCTGGTTTCCACTGAGACGTAGCCCTGCCCATTTGGGAGGGACACCTCCACCGGGGCATACACCCCAACCACAACTCCACCGTCTGCGGCGGTGTAGATGAGACTGTTGGCCAGCTTTGGCCAGCCCTGGAACGGCACAAGGGAGCGGGGAAGATAAGTGGCGCTTCCTCAGCACCCCCACAAGGGTGCACACCGGATCGCTCGCTCAGGGCCCTACAGGTCATGTCAAGGGAGACGAGCCGAACGAGGCACGAGCCCAGATCGCATGGTCCGCAACAAACGCATCATAGCAAGGCTATACAGCTTCGTCCATGGCAACGTCGCATAAACGCTCTTTGCTCGCTTGGATGATTGGAAACAAACACCTCGTCAATCTTCGAAACAAGTCGAAAACATATTGAACTGACAGGGCTAAAACTGCAAGATGACCACACCAAAACGCAAAAGCAAGATCCTCAAGTCGAATATATGCCCATGAAAGACAAATCCTCTGCCCTGGAGGCGTCAAAAGCAAACCAGGACCACAGACTCTCCACCACTTTGCGCGGGCGCACGCCTGGTTGAAGTTGGCGGTGCAGCATCCGAAGTTAGGTTCGAGGCCGTACATCTCCGCGGCAGCGCCGTCGCGCTGCCAGACGTGGGGATCTGCGTTGCTGAGCGCATTAATCTCGTTCACTGCCTGGAGGTACTGGTGTGCCCACATGTCGCCCCCGCGCGGGGACGCCCACGTGGCGGGGAACGCGTTGTACGCCACACGCTCGACACGATCAGCGAAAGCCGTGTCACCGAACACTGCGAACATCGTTGAATAACTGAACATAGCCTCTACCACACCGCACAGCTCAATACCGCGTGAGGGGCTACGCGTGGGGGGTGTGGGAAGGTATTCGTCACCGAGGAACATCCCGGTCGGTAGACCGTACGCACGATCGAGGTTCCGCATGCGGCCCAGCGACAGCTCGCGCAGAGTGCTGTTGATGGTTGTGCGGTAGAGTACCGCCGCGCTCTTCAAAGCCATCGCGATGTTCACGTTGTGCGGCCAGCCCCCCTGCGCCGCCACGGCCCGCAAGCCCTCTACGGACCTCCCGATACCGCGTCCACTCTTGGGGCATTTGAGTCCTACAGACTTTTACAGACAAATAGAGATTTCAGCCTTGCTCGTGTACACCGCCCTAAGATCCTTCCCCTTTTGATGAGGGCGTGCGGCGAGGCTCCAGGAGTTAGCTGACAAGGACGGCTGGCCACGTCGTCTCCGGTGAGCAGCACGTACCTTAAGTGTTTGGAACCATGCCTCCCAGTCGGTCCCCTGGCGGTGCAGGGTGTCGCTCAGATCGAAGAGCTCCGCCGCGTGGCCAGCAGGGGCGTGCTCGATGAGCCACTGCACCGAGAGGTCGAGGTCGGCCCAACGCGCCGCGGCCCATTCTCCAAGGGGCAGGGTCTCGAGGCGACGCTTCATCTCCAGCGTGTACAACAGCATGCTCTTCGTCACGTTGTCGTACACCGCAGGCTCCGCCTCAGCGTACGCAATCATCGCAAGGAGCATGTTGCTGCGGGACCATCGCGAGTGCGTCACGTGCACGGAAAGTTAAGGCAAGGGGGCCACAACGGTTCACCTGACACCTCTGGGGGCATTCGCCGATGTGACTCGGCTGATTTGTCTGCTGGATGTGAACAGGAGGAACATACACTCATGAAACTATGAAACCGCTTTGATTCAGTGTTTGAAACAAGAAACCGAAACAAGCGGAGAAAACTCTTTGAGACGAAAGCCGCAGGCGACTTCAAGCGACGCTTTTGGCTCTGACGTCGAGTTTGGAGCCAAACGAACAGCCGTTACGCGAATGCGGAGTCACTCAGCGTCGTTTGAAGGAGCACAAACAAAACCAAGAAACATACAAATAATGTTAAGATCTATTCTGAGTTCCCATCACGGAATCTCACCTACGGGGCCAGTATTGGTTTCCCAGAGCCTTCTCCGCATCATCCGGGCCAAGCCACCCCGTGGTAGTGTTCTGATGCGCGAGAATGTAGTCCATATATTTGTGCACTTGGCCTAGTGCGTCCACAGGCTTTGGGGCAAGGATCTTCACGTACGAATTCCAGCCTGCGCTCAGCACTGGCTCGCTCTCTTTCTTGAAATACACCGGTACGGGGGCGGTCGGCGCAGAGTCGTTGCCGTGGAAGGTGAACCCAAGACACTCGTGCTGCGCGTTGCAGTATGCCTCGGCAGATTCGAACGTCTCGTTCCTCTTAGCAAGGTCCTCCCCCACGGGGAGGTAACCCTTCGTATACCAGTACTTACCGGTGGAAGCCTTGTATTTATAAATGCCCCGCGTGGCGGGGAGTTCCGTGGCGTTTGCGTTTCGCAGCAGGAAAGCCAAAGGAACAAAGCCGTTGAGCCAATATGGCGTACGCTCGTGCAAGCCTGCGGGATAGTGAACGGCTTAACTAACTTCTAAAGTGCAAAAATAACACAAAGGTGGGAATGGATACCTGTGTCCGCCTCGCCACCAATCCAAACGCTATTCATCACGTCATTCCAAAACTGAGAGAGATGGCCTGAAAGTCCCTCGGCTTGGAGCGTAAGCTGCTTGAGAAGCCAGCCTGTCGGGGTGACGCTTCCGGCTTTGAGGGGTTTGTATGTATATGGGGCTAACACACGAGGGTCAGCTGAATGGGAATCGGACGCCGCTCGAATGGCACCGGGGAACTTATCTCTCAATTCTGCAGACGTCACGGCACTGCCCCAGACTACTATCAGGGCGCAGAGAGTTTTGAGCACGGTTGGTGCTCGATTTCTTGTCAGAATTGCCATGTGTTTGTGAACTCTACCTACTTGAACAAAGAGATTCCAACACTCTGAAGACGCTTGTTATATTTTGAGGGCCGTATGTGAAATCAGTGGGTAAATCTACACATGCCAAGTTGAAAATCTTTGAGCAAAGCAAACATAAGAATCTATGAAGCCATTTCAGCTTTATACTTTCTGATGGATATTCCTATGCAAATCCTTTTTGTTTTATAGCTACAATACATTAGATAAGCGTTACGATAAGGATCTTACGTCAGAGTTTAAAAAGAATAAAGATGACAAAACCAGAAAGCATAAAACATATTCTCCACAAAGTCATTATAATCTAACGATCGAAACCGTTCCCAAAATAGTTCCCGATCATTAGATCATGCTGACTCTGCGGAGAGCTCACCAGCTCACGAGCTCAGACCGTCTTGAATGTGGATACTCATACTCGATACTGTCTCTCTCTGTCGTGTGTCACACGACAGTATTCATAGATATTCTTATTGCATATTTGATATTCATTTTCGACACTTCCCCTCCTCACGTCAGACGAGAGCTGGAGTGATAAAGTGAGCTCTTTTGTCGTTCATCAGCGCCGGCAAATAATAAGGGATTATACCGCTTAGTATATCTAAGCCTGTTTCTTGGGGAAAATAGAGGACGAAAGATTCATCACCGCGAGTGACGGCTTCATCCCTCGAAACTCTTCCTTTTCACCGTCGTAGCTTTCTATCCTCGCGTAAGCCCTTGCGCCCTACACCAGCCGTGACAGTGCATACCACGTTTTCTTCTATCCACGTAAGCGGATAAGACTGTCGTCATACGTCGGCATGCAACATAACCTCATGGCTATTACCACTAGCTGCCTCCCCCCACTCAGTCCCTCGAGCATACGGCGGAAAGTTGTGGAATGTTCTGTGCCCAAGCGCCACACGGGAACTCGCACGCAAGACGGAGACCTTCCGAAGACCGCTGGTCGTGCCACTCCCGACGTTCATCAACGGCCCGTAACGAGGAGGTGAGTCCTCGGCGCATAGCTCGTCATATATGTGGACACAGCGGCTTTTTTTCTACATATAGCGACATAGCGGCATTTTTCTGTACTTGTGCCCTCTGTTCCATTAATGAGTGCTCTTCCATGCGATGGCGATGCCTGATGTTTTGGGCATTTTGAGAACATTCTGATTGCGCCTAGAGACCTAGATCGATAAGACAACTTGATACGTGACAACAGATGAGACTGCCGTGGCTGATGTCGTTTACAGCCGTTAGGTCGTGGGCAAAGTGCGGCAGAATAGGTAGAAGAGAATGGGCGACGGTGGCCGTGCCACTCCTAGAAGCTGGGATCGTGCTTCAAGCGCGCGCAGCCGGCTCTGACACCCAGACTGACCTGTCCGTGGCCGAAGACGTTTCAGGTTTGCTGCCCTGCTTGCAACTGCTCGCCTCCCCTGCTGCCATTGTCACCGAGGCCTGTTGCCGTCCGCGTGAGACCCTATCTTTTTTTGCCACCAGTGCTCGCCTCCTGCTGCCACCAGATTTTGGCACTAGGCCGACTCAACTGAGTTGGCAGAAACGCAGAGGTATTTCACTGTCATTCCGAGACCGTGCGTTCCGGCGGTGGTGTGCCCTGTTGGCTGGCGGCTGTTGGCTAGCGGCGAAGCCTGGCCTTTGTGCTTCAAGTTTCTTTGAGCTGAGTTCAGGTAGAACCTACACAGGTGTGGGCAGTGACGAGAAACGAACTCTTCAAGGCAAACCTTGCCCGAATCTCTCAGGTACGCAGGCAAACCCATCCCAGCGCTTTGGACTTTCTACTTAAACTTGTGGAGGTGAAGACCTGATTCAGGATATCCTGAGCTAAGGCCCTTCAAAAAGTGTGGGGCGCATGTTGCCATAGACTCGGTTCTGGCATGTGCGATCATCTATCCGCTTCTGTTTTGAACCGAAAACAAAATGTTTGTTCGGTAGGGTGTTTCAGGTATGCGGTTGTGCCGTGGGTCGTTGTGTATTCCGGCGCTGTCCTCTGTGTGCACACGAGATAAACGCTTATGAAGTGGGTTTTTGTGAATGTCCAGTGTGCCAAGTGCACGCGTGCCACGTGTGCAGTTGTGGGAAGGGAGGTGCTCACTTTGCGCTCTCTAAGCATGCAAGGCAAGCGTTTGTGCGGTGGATCGCTGGGTGTGCCCAGTGTGCCATGTGCACGCGTGCCACGTGTGCAGTTGTGG
>LGRX02010588.1:17512-45787 GCA_001247695.2 Cymbomonas tetramitiformis
GTTTGTGCGGTGGATCGCTGGGTGTGCCCAGTGTGCCATGTGCACGCGTGCCACGTGTGCAGTTGTGGGAAGGGAGGTGCTCACTTTGCGCTCTCTAAGCATGCAAGGCAAGGGTTTGTGCGGTGGATCGCTGGGTGTGCCCAGTGTGCCATGTGCACGCGTGCCACGTGTGCAGTTGTGGGAAGGGAGGTGCTCACTTTGCGCTCTCTAAGCATGCAAGGCAAGCGTTTGTGCGGTGGATCGCTGGGTGTGCCCAGTGTGCCATGTGCACGCGTGCCACGTGTGCAGTTGTGGGAAGGGAGGTGCTCACTTTGCACTCTCTAAGCATGCAAGGCAAGCGTTTGTGCGGTGGGTCGTTGGGTGTGCCCAGTGCGCTATGTGCACTCGTGCCACGTGTGCAGTTGGCGTACCACGTGTGCAGGGGAGGGTTGTTGAGGGCACCCACTTTGCCAACTATCAAGCAGGAAAGGTTGTTGCTGCTTTGATGAGCCCACACCTGCGTTCAGCTTGGATAGACACGTGCTTTTGATGTGCGAGGTCCATGCACTGGCAAGCCTGGACGTTTTGAGCTGATTTGGAAGGTGCAAATTATCCAGGCGTCCGGGCCTCCATATGTTATGGCCCTTGTTGCAACCTCGACTGGGGCCCGGGAGGGCCCATCTGCCTGCTGCTTGCGTTCGCCGTTGCGCGAGCTGCGAGGCCTGATGCGAAGGAGGCTAAGCTGCCTAACGCAAAACCGGACCAGGGCACGCTGCTTTTTGGTGCGCAGCCCACACGCAGCCATCTGTGAAGTTTAAATCGGCATTCTCTGCAAACACACCTGGAGGTCACTGTTTCGAGCGTTTTGTAATGCGCTTCCATTTGCAGCTCCTTTGGACTGGCCCAAGTTGTTAATGGAGTACTTCTCTGCCTTTTCGAGAGGCCTTTGGCAAGCCTCGAGACTCATGTATTATTGTAATCTGCTTGCTTTCTCACCTGCTTGCGCCGCTTGACGGTTTTTGTGTTGTTTTGCTTGTTGTCCAAATCCTTATGGGGCGATCTTCATCAACGTGGTTCAGCCCTTGCACTATTTTTGAGTTCGGTGCCTCGGACGACACCGTGGGTGCTTGGGAGCTCACTTGCATTATTAGGTGGATTGCTGCTCCCTTGAACAGAATCACTCAAGGCCAACGTTTCCTAACTCACTGTAGTTAAGCTCTTACTTTTTCCTCAACAGAGTGTTGAGCTCAATAGCTTTTTGAACAAGTGGCCTGCCGAAGCATTTGGAATGCACATTGTGCGATGATCGGAATGCTTTTCATCGACGACGTTGTCAACCACACAACCGTCAACATTGTTCCACACATGAGAAATCATGGCATACACAGGGAATTTGCCCTTGAGTGATGATTAATAAACAATTCGTCTATATCTATATATATATATCACCCGTGCGGACCTTCCCTATTACCCATAAGTTTGTCAGGCACATACACACACACACATTCAACGTTGTGTATGTATTAGGCTAGTCAATCTCAAAATCCCCACTAGGCCAATAACATGAGATGCGGGAAAAGCGGGGAAACGAAGGGTCGACCTGTTGAATGCATGCTGTCACGATGACTCGTGACGTGCGTCGCGTCGTGAATCGGGTTTGACGATGGCGTTGGCGACTCGTTGACGCTTTCTTCACGCATCTTCATCGTCACGAATGATGTGGCATCGCATGACGTACACGTCATGTACGTACACCAAGCATAAATCGATATTTGATTAATGATTTAACTTGCCCAGATCTGTCCTTATAAAGAGCTGGGGTTGTGCATATGATCTACATTGGTCCGACACATCCGACGACGAGAATGCCCTAGCTAAGTAGTGCAGCATTGCAGTATCCCTTCGCTTAAACATAGGCGAAACTCAGAAATCCCGGAAGTCGCCGTATACTGAAGAAAATGAAATAAAAGAATATCTCGAATCGGAGCTCTAACCCGTAAACGCAACCAAAATGTTAATGAGAAACCACCCGAGACGTGAAAATAAAATATATGGGTTCCCACATGTCGGAGTGTTCCTCGTCGGCGTCCGATGTAGAAGGTCAAAGTTCCAATCGCCGCGCAGTCGCAATTCCAAAAGCGCGAATGAAAGCCAATCCGCAATAATATATTTTTTCTCAAAATCGTGTCGAGAACGTCATCATGTTGATAACTTTTTGAAGGACTGCCAATTAAAAAACAAGCTCACGACCTCATTTTCCATTGATTTTCCCCTGCACTGGAATGGTCAGCGGGCAGATAATGAATCATATAATCGCCACCACACATTCGAACATACGCGTATCACTTGACTCGACTCAGTCTGACATTTCCAATTCTTGTTCTGATGACGAGGGGGGCGATATGCGGTAAAAAATGGTGGAGAATAGCAAGATGCTAATGTACATAGATGCGGGATGTGAAGGTTTGGGTGCACTATAATATTCTTTCGTGTTCTGCTATTTCCCAGGACACAAGCAGTCTCCCGCGCACTCTGAGATTCCTGAATAAAAGCAACTAGAGTACATCGGGTCTGGTCACCGTACAAGTGTATTAGCTATAGAAGTTCGGTCGGTCAGTCACGCGCGCGCGCCGCCTCGCGCTCCCCGCGCGACGGACCCCCGGATCGCCCGGATTTAGCCTTAATCGCTCACGCGACCCCCTCGTCGCCCCCGCGCGCGCCCCCCCGGATCGCTCCGATTTCGTCTTGATATTTCGTCGTGTCGTCGCACGCCAGGGAGGAAGGGGGGCATCGAGTTGCATCACATCGAATCGCATAGCGCGCATCGTATCGATATTCGAGCTTGCGCCCACCGGGATTCGAACCTGGGTCTCTTGCCATCCAAGGACTTGATTCTGCCAAGGAGACCATCATAGTTTTACGTCACTAATACAGGTTACTCGATCATACGTGTATCCATGTCTGATTTTCAATTTTCATCGAATCGTTTCAGATTTCCGATTTTCGATTGCTGATTTTCGAGTTTCATCGATTCGTTTCAGAATTTGGACGAAAATCTGAAACTTTCAGATTTTGGACGAAAATCTGAAACTTTCAGATTTTCAATCTGAAAATTTTCCCAAATATTCTAATATTCTAATTTTCGATTTCTAATTGTCGATATTTAATCACGCATCAAATAATTTTATTGATGCGCATCACATTTTGGGGCGCGCATCGCACCGGCACGCATCGCACCGATTTAACGATTCGACGGTCCGATGAATGGTATTATCGTATTGAAGGCAGGAGGGGGGTGAACCCACCCCCCCCCCTAAGTAAAACTAGTTGTAGTAGAAGAATGGTATACACAAGCACACTTCCCACAATCAAGATGAGTTTGATTCATACTGTCACTTTAACAATTATGGGCCACTGAGCATATCGTCAATATGAATCAGCCGTAAATCATTGGTGGTCTCAATTGCACCATAGTTAAGCCCTGGCTCAAAAGGATTTCCCCGAAGGGGTGCAACGTATGCATTTCCATACTGTCCAGTTGCTTGTTCAAGCGTCCCAAGATGGCCAAGATATCGTACCTGTAAATGTCAAAACCAAACCACAATAATAAACAAGAATATAATGTGACAATCATTGAGTCACCTCCTTCCGTTTATATGTCTTTGTGCACACTTGGCACAACTATTACCCAGCCCGATCCACACACTTGTTCACAAACACAAAAAAATGCATGTTGTCTGAAATGCTGGACACGGCTAGACATGCATACACAACATGACAAAGATCCAACAATGTGAACACTTATGGACATTCCACCCTAACTTGCTGATGTAATTTCAACTCATTTGACTTGAACTTGGTGACACACATATGACCATACATGGTGACACACATATGGCCACCCATGGTGACACGCATGTGGCCATGGCGATACACGTATGGCAAACGCGAATGCCAACACGTTGAGGCGGCCACCTGCATACTGTGAATCGAAGATTGTGATAAGAACAAGGCATCCCTGACGGCGCTGCTGTGACAGAGGAGAAGGCCCGCGAGCAGTCCGCTGCGCGCAGAAGCCAACCCACTGAAATCAGTATTCAAAAAACTGCCCTGTCAGATTTGTATGAAAGAATGGCGTGCGGATAGGCACGCATGTTGCAAGGGGCCCTGAACGAAGTGGTAGACAGCGGTTTTGGGGCCCTTCTCAGGCTAGTGGAAGTGCTCTTTGGAGACAAGGCAAAAGCACCCAAGGTGGCCTAGATAAGCGTCCACGTGGAGTTTCCTTATGAACAAGGGAAATACGCACCCAAGGTGCCCTAGATAAGTGTCCACGTGGAGTTTCCTTATGGACAAGGGAAATACGCACCCAAGGTGCCCTAGATAAGTGTCCACGTGGAGTTTTCTTATGGACAAGGGAAATACGCACCCAAGGTGCCCTAGATAAGTGTCCACGTGGAGGTTTCGTGGTGTGCTGCCCGAGATAATGACCATCCAGAGACCTACATATAGGATCGGAGGAACTACAACGCGTCCTATCGTCCTGTTTCAGTCTCCCGCGCCCGTGTGAGTTTGAGTGCAAAGCGCGGATCTGCAAAGGGGCAGAGTGGGCTTGAGCGATGCCTGCAGAACCCACCTCCGCCTTCTTCTGCTAGGGTAAGGCAGCAAGCAGGAAAAGCATCTTATTTGTGACATAGACCATGGAGCTAAACGCCCGTTCATGTAGGGTTTAAGCGCTCACTGTCCTCACATGCAGAGTTGGACAGGCACTGCTGACTGGCATGTATCTCAGAGGCCCGATAAGTAAAGATCAAATCATACAGTGCGAGCTGGGTCATCCAGAAAAGTGACTCCCAAGCGCTGGCGCGGTCAAAACTCTGCGATTGTGACGTAAACTTGCACCGCGCGTGGCCACAATAAGAGCAACAGGCTAGGGAGTGACAACCTAGGGAGTGACACTCGTAGCTGCGACAACCCTTTTTGTGTGCTGTACACTACTGGTAACAGGAAGGAACGCACAGTGGTGTCCCCCGAGCTTTAAGTTCCATCACCACCAATCCCAACGTGACACCTGACAATCCAATCGAGCAGCGGCTCGTCTCCTGTCACGTGAGCGCCACATACGATACCTTATAATCATACTTCACCTGACCATACATAACCAGCCTAATGAAAGATGCCTAATCATGACGAATGACAACATGCTAAACTAACTGTGAGTTTGAACGGGAGGTGACCAGGTTTGAGCTTTGTGAAAGAGAAGAGCAACTGTCGGTTAACTTCAATCAAGGAATGGAAATGTGAGAAACAAGCCCCAGCTGTCTGTCTTCCTGAATATGTGCAAGAGCGTTGGCACTCTACGAGGTCGGTCGGTATTTGAAGGCTCTTTGGAGCCGTGCGCGGCTGTGACATATGTCCGCGGTTATGTGGATCTGCCGCACCGGTTCTCTTCTCCACTCGGCTTCCACAGAGTCGTTGTCGTTGCTGTGCATCGACCAAAAGGCAAGGAGCACCACGTCCGTAGCAAGGGCCATCACACTGTGAAGGGAGGTCCCTAGGAGTGCAAGCCAGGTGACGGCCCAGGCGTATTGCAAAGTCCCCATCAAGCGTTCCAACCATCTGCAAGTTCGCAAACACGGCTTAGGCAGCACGATTAGCAACCTACTCAGTTGCACTCTCCACGTTCTGATCGCACCATTTACAACATTGGAGTAGTCGTGCAATGAGAAAAAGTCCGGTTTCGAAATTGTTAGGCAACTTGAACACAAGCGCTTTAACCACAAACCGTGTGAGGTAACTCGGGTGGAATGCGTGTTTGCAAGCTGGCACAAAAGATCTGCGGGAAGGCTGCAAACACTTTCTATTCGCACCTGCCGTGAGAGAGCATTAAGACCATGTTGACCACCAGATTAGCGAGCGAAGAATGGAAAAAGGGCGAAGTGAACAGGCGCCACACTGCGAAAGTGTAAAAACAAAGCGTGTAAACGGGCAGGTATCACAACAGTTGTCACAAGCACAAGCCTAACAACAAAGTGTGAGCTACCCTCCAAATGCGCAGAAACAACATAAAGGAATTCAACGCTGCGTGCATAGCACAGGTATGCCAAAAAAGTCATACTTCGAGAACGCAAGCAAATTTCGAACCTTGGAAATGAAGAATGGCAGTTGGTCGAGCACAAGCCATCGAGTACCACCAAGTAGTGCCATATGGTGTGTTCAAGTTTATTGTTGTGCAGACGATATAAGACGCAAGAGATAACAGACAAACCACCCGCGTGGCGAGCGGAAGGTTGAATAATGTCCAAGAGTTGAAGGAAGTGCAGGAAGTGCAATTCATAGAGTCATTGGAGCAGAATTTCAGCCAGATTGCTGACAGAAGGGAGTGACAGCAAGTGCAGCAAACGTCGGCGTCCAGGCGGAGCGTTTGCACCGCTGTCGTACCCTGCACAAGACAAGTCGAAGCTAAATAGGTACGCGTAAGTACCACAAGAGCGTGGTCTGTCAATTGCACAACAGCGCTGCACAGATCACAAACCTTCGAAGGATTACAATGAAATGTAGTTGTTTTAGTACAGAGAGTTTTCACGGACCACTTAGTAGTTAGTTATAAACGAACCTGTTCAGGAACTTGAATTGAAAGTTCTGGGGGTTCAGGAGCCTTTGCGATTTCCAATGTGTGGGGTTCGATTTCATTACATTCATAACTTGGGATGTATGCTTGTCCATGCGAACTTCTCGCCATCTCTCTCAACAGCTGTGCTTCTGATGCGAACGCACGTGATCTCTCGCGCTCCTCTTCACGCGCTTGTTCTACGGGCGTTTTTGTTTTTGGGTATGGGTGCTGTGCTCTATCTGTAAATTGATCTGTAGCACTCTGGGCAACAGCTTGATGAACACTCGCGACATCGGCAGCAACCTTATGCTGTATCCCGGGTGGAATATTCATCATGCCTCAAGTATGGAACTACTTCAGTATTTGTTCTTCGCTCTGCACTTCGGCAGTCGAGTGAACTGGGTTTGCAGAATGCACCCTCTCAAACCACGGCTACAATTTACAGTGTGACGAAACGGGACAATGCGGAAACCGCAACGAGGACGTCGATACCCACAATAAGCTCTTTCTCGCGAGAAGTTCAGTAGAAAGTTCAGTAATAAAGTTTTGCCCTACTCAGAAACACGAAACAGCTCATGAGCACATGCTACTCAGGCTGAGCCCAGAGCCTCCAGAAAAGACTTTTTATTGTTTTATGGTTTTGTTTAGGCCGATTTTTTAACTTTATGCACTATTCGTCGAAAATCGCGATCGGCCGCGCAGCGGCCACACAACAGCTCGTAACTCCTAACCTAAACCTTGGGGCGTAACAGGTTTGGGCGTAACATGTAATAGCGGAGCGAAGGGAAACACAATCAATGACAATCCGTCGGTGATACGCAGCCTTTATCTCTTTCTCTATGACTTGCCCTGGGAGCCCCAAAGTGGACCCCGGCTACCGTACAATCAAGGGCAATTCACGCCCCAAACGGTCACTCGTATCAAACAGCAAGGGACGGTATCGAGATCTTGATATTTCGATCCGCGTATCGAGATATCGGGGAATATCATATAAGTCGAGAATTATTTTTTAGTTATCACAAATATCCACATATGTCGATAACATACGCGCAGTTATCAATATCGGTCGATAACATTCGTGCAGTTGTCAATATCGATCGGTCGAGAAGAAATTTCGATTTTCGGTATCGACTATGTCGCGATTTTGGTTTGATATCGAAACGCCACAAAATCATACAGGCGAAATCGAAATAGCAAGGATATCGAGAGTTCGAGATTTCGATTTCGAGAATTTCAAATTTGAATTCCGTCCCTCGTAGAGGATTAGATAATACTCGGATTGTGACATCTGATCGGAATTTCCCTCATGCAGCCAATGGATACATCCACATGGCTGTACCAGCGAGGCTTCCCAACAGCTCGTAACTCCTAACCTAAACCTTGGGGCGTAACAGGTTTGGGCGTAACATGTAATAGCGGAGCGAAGGGAAACACAATCAATGACAATCCGTCGGTGATACGCAGCCTTTATCTCTTTCTCTATGACTTGCCCTGGGAGCCCCAAAGTGGACCCCGGCTACCGTACAATCAAGGGCAATTCACGCCCCAAACGGTCACTCGTATCAAACAGCAAGGGACGGTATCGAGATCTTGATATTTCGATCCGCGTATCGAGATATCGGGGAATATCATATAAGTCGAGAATTATTTTTTAGTTATCACAAATATCCACATATGTCGATAACATACGCGCAGTTATCAATATCGGTCGATAACATTCGTGCAGTTGTCAATATCGATCGGTCGAGAAGAAATTTCGATTTTCGGTATCGACTATGTCGCGATTTTGGTTTGATATCGAAACGCCACAAAATCATACAGGCGAAATCGAAATAGCAAGGATATCGAGAGTTCGAGATTTCGATTTCGAGAATTTCAAATTTGAATTCCGTCCCTCGTAGAGGATTAGATAATACTCGGATTGTGACATCTGATCGGAATTTCCCTCATGCAGCCAATGGATACATCCACATGGCAGTACCAGCGAGGCTTCCCACTGGAAACTATTTACGGGCTCCCGGCAGGGCACGGCAGAACCCGCTACCAGCTGGTAGTGAATTGCACTGACCTCACCTCAGAGGAGCAGGATGAAGTTGGCATGCACAAGAAGGGACCGCAGGTGACGGTGGGGCCCTTTCGGGAAGAGCCAAAAGCAGCGAAGCAGTACATCGGCCACCTGGAGTCGGCGATCCGACACTTTCACGACCTCCCTGACACCGCTCCGGTTCTGTGCAGCGGCAAAACCCAGCTACGCTGGTATGCTGATAAGATAGCAGAGTTTCATCTCACCTTTGAAAAAAGTGAATATGCCATCACCGCGCTGGCGACATCTCTGGCACATCTACCTCTTCACTGCGTACCACTGGGGGCAGACGACTTCCAAGCAGCAGACGTTTGCATCCCGAGGGTACGGGTATTTCATCCGAGGCAGACCAGGACAGGCAACGCGGAGCGACAGCTGCACATAATCAGCGAAGAGCTGCGTGGGCACACGACCAAAGACTTGGAAAAACAACTGCGCAGTATGCCCTCTGTTGAATCGGCAATCAAAGGGGCGCGGGGACTGCCCGCGTACATGGAGAAACACACCAACAGCATACGGCTGGTGGCGGTCACGGAGGAGGCCGCTGACAACATAGAGTCGAAGGTGCTGGCCTTCCCGGGTCTCGGGGAATACACAGTTCAGAGAATCAGACCATCGCTAACGAACAGAGGCGAGGACGAGACAGAGGTGATCGTAGTTGATAAGGGGAGCACCATCAACTTGGCCGCGGACCTCCCGAACTTAGTCGCGGCCATCCAGGAGGTGTTTACACAGGCGGGCTTGGGCGAAGCAGCAGAACATCTGAAGCCGCTGCCAGCGACGACGGTGAGGCCAGGGACTGACCCAGCAAAGCCGGAAACGTATATGCGAGTAAGAATCACAAAAAGCGGCAATCTTTTCACCGGGCTAGCCAGCGAAGCAGCGTATGAGTGGCTGGGAAAGCAAGACAGACGTACGGTCCGTCTCTCTCTCCCCAACAAATCTCGCTCCTACCTCCTTCAGCACTCTGACTTTTCTCGCACGGGAGACAAGTTTAAGGGCAGAAGAGGGAGGGCAGCGCCACCAGCAGCGGGGGCGCAGCAGACGGAGGACATCGTACAGGCGCTGGAGAGCAAGCTCTCCAACCAGTGGGCGAAAGTTGCGAAGGGCGGGGCCGGTGACGAGGCGATCAACGAGCTCCGCAAAGCCGTGGAGAAGCTCGAGGGCACGTGTAAAAGCGGCTTCACGGACAACGTTGAGGCCACGAACAAGGTCTCCAGCAAGGTGGACGAGGTGAAGGACTCCGTGATCGACCTCACTGAAGAGAACCGCGAGTTCCAGAAGCAGCATCTCGGGATCTCCAGCGAAATACTGAAGTCCTTCAGCAACTCCAACAACGCACTGGCCAAGCTGCTGAAAGGTCAACGCACCCCCGAGCCGGCTAAGAAAAATCTACGCCGGCCACGAGAAGCGAGCGAGCGATCTGACAGCGAGGGAGGTATGGAGATCGACGAAGAGACGCTGTCGGAGTTCAGACGTCTGCAAAAAGCACGGGTAAGTTCCCTCGGGGAAAAATCATCCTCACGGGATAAGAGACCCCTCGCATATGGCGTAGAGGGTAACTGCACAGGAACACACAATCTGACTAAACAACTTGGGCATCGGTTCCGAAAACAGGCACAAGACGAAAAGTGGAACCCCACCACTTGCATCACTGAACCAGTCCGAGCACAGCACAAGAGGAAGGGAAATCAGCTGAATAAGTACTGGTTGGGTTCCTGTATGCATCGCAGGCCAAGGCAGACGAAAGGAAAAAGCTGGAACAGCTGGAACAGCTGGAACAGCTGGCAGAGCCTCGCTCCAGCCGAAGCCAACGCTCTAGGGGCTGACAGAAGCAGCCTGGCAGAGGCCACATCCTGTATAGGCCCTTACAGTTTTGAAGCTAGGAAAAGCCCTGTATACCAGAAAATCCTGGTTAAACAAATACCTGAAGTAAAAAGTAACTCTGCTAAATCCAAACCTGCTGCTGGTAATAGTACATCGTGCCTGTACTCCTGCACAGTGCTGATCGGAACCCAGGCTGCAAAGCCCACGACTAGACACAAGTGTGAGAGGGTTAGCAGTAATATAGGCACCAACTGCCACCACACTGTTGACACGGTAGCAGCATCAAACTCAATACAATATAGGGAAAGGGCGGGCACACCTGGCACAAGAGCTGCAAAAAATAACATAAAACATACAATGACATTAAGTAGCTGCAGTTGCAATAAAATACACTATGAGGTAGTAAACAGAATTAAAGCAACAAGCAGGTCACCCGAGGCCAGTTCCCCATGCACAAGGGAGGTAAGCAGCAGAGAACACATTCAGGAACTCCCACTAGGACAAGAGGGGAACCCTAAGCCTACCCTAAGGAAAATAAGCACAAACCAGCCCCAGAGGGTGAAGGCAATGGTCAGCCTGACAGGAAAGTTACTATGGGGACTTTATTGCAAAATGGCAGACAATATTCACACTTTCAGGAGTAACCGGCAAATTACGGCATTTAGCGAATTGCTCCAGGAGCTCTACGTTAAAATACGAAGTTTTGTAAAAACAGCTCTGACAGAGCAATATTTCAAGGAGACAACCGAGGGTCAAACACAAAGACATATTGAGAAGAATGAGGTCCAGATATATGGCAGTAAGGACGGGATGATGCTGCAGGCAAATGTAACGCGTAACAGGAAGAAGAATGCGGGGTCGGGGGAACATGCACACTGGCGAGACGACGGGGATAGTAACAACAGGAAGAACCCACAGGATATATTGAATGGAAATAGGCGAACTGCAACAACCCGTACAGCCATATGGAGGAAAACAAGGGGAAACCCTAACCCAAAAGGGGCTTACCTACAGAAAAGGGAGGGAATAGGGGCACATAAAAGTAAAATTAGACGGAAATATTTTACACAGGGCCTACAAATGGCAAAATACGAACATGAAATGAAAATGAACTTGAACGGACGACTTTGGACATTTAGCGAATTGCTCCAGAAGCTCTACGTAAAAATTCGAAGTTTTGTAAAAACGACCCCAGCAGAGCAATATTTTAAGGAGGCAACCAAGAGTTATGCACAAAGATATATGGGGAAGAATGAAGCCCAGATATGCTGTAAAAAGAACGGAACGACGCTGCAGACATGTGTAACGCGTAACAAGGAAAACCGCGTTAAGCCAGAAGAACATGCACACCGACGGAACGATAGGGACAACAATAACAAGAGGAACCCACAAGATACATTGAAAGGGAAAAGGCCAATTATGACAGCCTGCACAGCCATATACCGGGAAATGAAGGGAAACCCTAACCCAAAGGGTCAGTACCTACAGAAAAAGGGGGGTATAGGTGCACATAATAACAAAATTAGACGAAAAAATTTCGCACAGAGCCTACAAATGGTAAAATGCAAACAACAAATGAAAATGAGCTTGAACGGACGACATTGGATATTTAGCGAATTGCTCCAGGAGCTCTACGTAAAAATACGAAGTTTTGTGCAAATGGCCCAAAAGGGGAAATACTTTGAGGGGACACCCATAGGGTATATACGAATAAGGATTGAGGAAAACGAAGTTCAAAAATGCAACAAGAAGGGTGTGAGGGGACAAAATGAGCGTGTAACGCGTAACAAGGGAGGCAGTATGGGGGGAGGAAAACATACCCGAAGGAGATGCGTGGTAAGTAATGGACACGAAGGCAACTCACGAGGCACACTAATGAAAGCAATACTTGCAATTTGCGTTGCAGCTACGGTCCTGACAAAAAGTAATAGTGGCGGAAGAATAACGCCAGCACAAAAATCAACGCAAAGGGTACGGGTGACAGCATGCAGGGAGACTAGCAGAAAGGTGGGAACGGGAATGCGAAAGGAAACACCGGATAGGGTGAGCGTGACATGCTTGCAGAAAAGGAACACAACAGCGACAACGATAACCAGACAGGCAACCGAAACAAGAAAGGGAAATGAAAAAATGCCAAAAGGGGAGGACAACCGAAGCCAAGGAACAACACAGGAAAAGCCCTCAAAGGGCCCTAGGTGGTCAGCCACAGCAGAAGAGAGGGAGCAAAGGGCAAACCTCATGAGAAACCTCACATACTACCTACGGGCGAACCGGCAGGAGCATGCGTACGCACACAAAAGAGGAAGGAGATACTGGAGTGAGCACATGAAAGGGAAGACATGCAGGTGGGTACAGCGTACCAAATATGACAGGCCACAACTAGTTAGAAGCAACCAGGTAGTAAGGCAAGAAACGAGGGGTAGGAACCACAGTAGGTGGGGACAAAAGCATAGCGAAATATGCCGAATGACAAAAGAAGACCGGAGCATGGCAAGAATGGTGGGGGCCCAACTAATGACTATGCAGGTGACGCTGGATGTACTAGGCGCCCTGGCTGAACGGAAGGAACAAGAGAAACCAGTGACAAAAAGCCCACAAGTAATGCCACAGCCCGAAATAATGAAAGGGAAACCGGAGGTAGCACATGAGAAAGCCTTGGGCACCGGACCCGACAGGAAAGCTGTGAGGGTGGAGGATATAGGTGGGCATGCTGCAGCGGAACTACAGCCCTCACACATAGGGGGGGGGACATGCTCGAAAGAGGAAATGGAAGGGCAGTACCCCAAGAACTCCACCACGCAAGGGATATTCGCGAAGGATGGAAAGTTAAATATGTACCAAGTGGACCTTGCGCTCGAAACACTGGAAGAAAACCCTCCGGGGTCAACAACCATACAAGAAATACTGAGATTGCTGAATGAGAATGATAATAAATTTCTGGAAATGGTAAAGGAAAAAGTCGCCAAAAGGGGTGGCACTCAGATACCGGTAATAGGGAACGGGCACTGGCTACTACTGATGGTAGGAGTCTGCGTCACAAGGGATAACTGCACGTTGCAGGCCTATGTATATGATTCTATGGGCATGAAAAGGCAGACACGAAAGAAAACTGCCTCACAACACATGGGAATGGCGGAGGAACTACAAACAGCAATAAGCAAATGGGTGACAAGCAACAAGGTGGCAATGGGATGCCAGGAAGCCAGAGCCACGCCAATGTATGATAAGCACCAATATGATGCATACAGCTGCGGCGTCTGGGTGATATATGTTGCGGAGCTATGGCAACAGTGGCTGTTGGAAAGGAAAGGAACGTGGATACAGTACGTGTACACAAACACACTCCAAACCAGTCGATGCGTTACACTACACACAACAGAAGTAGTGAGCAGATGTAGGGACAGATTCGGGCCGAAGATAAGGTCGGCCATTATGAGGGAAAATACGCCACATGCAGAACATGCCACGGGCGAAGTCGAGCTGACAATGGAGGCTCCAGCAAAAGGGACTGGGGCAAAACAGCCGCAAACTCAAGGAACGTGCGCGGCGGATGCCTTCATGAGGGAAGTGGTGAGTGACCGCACAAGAGAGCAGGTGGAGGACATAATGAGGCAACAAGGGGTGGGCATACAAACAATAATGAACGTTCAAGAAGCACTTCAAGCGCTACAACAAGAAACCGATGCCCTCATAGGTGAAACGATGGGAAAGTTGTCAGTAGACGGCCGAACCCAAATAGCAATAAGGGATGGGGAAAAATGGGCGATGGTAATGCTCACAATAACACGACGGGACATGCAGGTGCACGTCTGGCTACCTACAGGAGGGATAGAAAAACAGGATGAATTACTAACAGCTATAGATGTTTGGACCATACTGCGGGAAGCCTATGACCTGCAAAAAGTGCGATATAGTGGACTAAAGACACATAGTACACCACCGGAATGGGAAAAGTTCAGCCAAGGGGAGCAGGCGATAAGGGTGGCAGGTAGCTGGAAGTACTGGCATGTTGATGGCAAACCAGGGAACTTCAAGCTAGGGACCAGAAACGCGGCACAGGCACAGGGGGAGGCTCAAGAGACGCAGAGAACGGAACACACAACTGGACTGGACGAGGAAAACACAAGTGGCGATGAAAGGAAGGGTGAGGGCAGGGCGCCTACTACAAAACAAAGGGACATAGGCGAAGCAAAGGAGGGAAAGAACGAAAACCCCAAGGACAAGCTGGTTCAGGCCACACTACAGTTCTGTCCAGAAAGCACAGAACAAGCAAACGAAAGACTAAAAAGGGAGGCAGGCACGGCAACAAGAAAAAAGCTACGGCCCCCCGCAAGCGCCAAGAAAAACCTACCACCTAGCACACCAACAAAAACGAACAAAAGGGACAATGAGGAGGCCAAAGGGTCCCTGGAGGCGCTGAGACAATGGGGTGGGAACATGCCAAAAACGGAGAACCTAAACATTGAGGAAATGCGAGGAGCACAACCACAAACTGTGAATTTCCTAACATGGAACCTACAGGGTGCCCGGCACTCACTATACGAACTGGAGGAACAAATGAATAAATGGGAGATAGATATAGCAATAGTCACGGAAACCAAGACTGCAAACGAGGAAATAAAAAGGCACTTCAGAAACAAGAAACAGTCAAACATATGCACGAGTATACCGAAGAAGGAAGGAGAGGAAGATAAGAACAACTACACGGCAGGCCTGGCCATAATACTCACAGGGGAGTATGCCAAACCACATAACTACACCGAGGTGCTGGTACCACACCTACAAGGAGTACTCACACACACACTGCTCCACTTCCCGGGGGAAAAATATTTACACCTGATAGGGGTATACTACCCGGTGGAAGGGAAGGATGTGACAGAAGAGGCAAGACAAGGGGAACTCGACAGAGAGGCAGCCAGGAACGGCATACGGGAGTATGTGCGAATGGTGACCTCGGCCAGCGAAAATGCGACAGGGCAGACAGTACTAGTTTGTGGGGACCTGAATGCCTCCACGGGCACACCGAAAAACAGCAGGGACAAAGAATGGAACAACACTATGGAAGCCACGGGTCTGCAAGATGTGGGAGGTACCAGAGAAACAACCCTAACATGGCATAAACGAAGGAACATAGACAGAATGCTGGCGAGCAAAGCAGAGCTTCAATACTACACGCAACCGACGGAGGGCGAACTTACTGAGCTACACACGAGCGACCACAAAATGGTCTGCACGACACAATTGGACCTAAAGGCCTGGGGGACACACAGGCCAACGGCACAAAAGTCAAAACATGCGAAAACAGACAGACTGAAACTCCCGCTAACAGAAGCAGAGGGGAACACCCTCAGGCAAACACTGGACGCCGCATATACAAAAGAATTACAAGAGGAAATGCAAGAGGCAATAAACGGAATAAAAACAGCAAACAGCACAAGGCACAGAAAAAGGGCAATAGACTACGCGGGAGAAGTGGTTGCAAAAATAATGGGGGAAGCAAGAGACAGGGCAATGATGGATGTCAACCTACCGAAACAAGCGGCGGCACCAGAACAACAACATGGACTACACCTCCCGAAAACTCTACGCAAGGAAAGGGACGCCCACCTTAAAGAAAGAAACAGATGCCGCGAGAATATAGCATTATGGAAGAAAGACATTGAAACACGAGAACAAGCAGCCGAGGAAGTACGGACGGAAGGTTACGACAACCGAACGAGTGAAATGAGGGAATGGGAGCAATGGGAACGGGAGCAGAAAAAACTTGCAACAAAAGAGGCAAGAAAGTGCATAAAAGAGCACGAGGCAAACCGAAAACAGAAAACAAGAATGAAAATGAGAGAAAGATACTGGGGCAACATAAAACACTACCACAAACTGATTTACAAAAAAGAGATAGAAAATGGAGCAGCACCGGCTGCAGCGATACAAGCAATAGAAACAACACAAGGGGAACTAGTAGTAGGGCACCAAAAAGTAGCACAGGCAATGGGTGAACACATTGCGAGGTCGGAACCATACAAAATGAGGGAACCAGAGAAAGGACTTAAAAGTACGCCACCTTGGCTTGATGAGAGGTACAAGAACTACATGAAGGAGAACCAATGCACAAGGCCGGACCAAACAAAGGTAAACTTAAGGGTGGACAAAGAAGCCTACCGGCAAGCGGTGAAGAAAATGAAAACCAACAAAGCGGCTGGGCCCATGCATGGGGATACAAAATGAAATATTGAAACAGATGCCGGACAGATTCCATGACCAACTGTGTGAACTCATGGGGCTAATGTGGGAACACAGACACACCCCCCTACCATGGAAAAAAGGCTACTTCTGCTTCCACCACAAACAAGGCGAGGTGACGAAGCAGCGAAACTACAGACCTATAGCTCTACTGGATTGCCTGTTCAAATTATATACCACAGTACTAACAAAAATGCTGGCTGACTTCTGTGAAATAAACGGCATGCTCTCGGAAGCACAGGAGGGCTCAAGGGAAAACCACAACACAATGAAGCAACTCACCAGGGTAACTAATGCTATTGAAGACGCCAACCTCTCCAAAAGAAACCTACATGCGACCTACGTGGATTTTGAAAATGCGTATGGGTCAGTTGACCACAAAAGACTTATTATGACACTAAAACACCTAGGGGTGCCACCACAACTCACTGAAGCCGTTAGGGATATACTGGGAGAAAAAGAGGAGGACTCCATGCAAATGAGAGCAAAGGTAGGGGACCAAGTCTCGGAAGAAGTACCAATAAGAAGGGGTATTCTGCAAGGGGACAGCATGAGCCCACTACTATTCATACTATACCTGGAGCCTCTCCTACGATGGCTAGAGGTAGGGGACCACGGTTACCAGCACAAGTATGCGACCGACAAGGGACTCAGAGGGGAGCTGAGAACCTCCTCGGGGGCGTTTGTGGACGACCTAATCATACTAACCAAACTGATGACAGGGATGGAGCAACAACTGGAGAAACTCTCGACATTCGGAGACTGGAGTGGACTCAGAATAAACGAGGATAAAACAAAGATAACAGGGGTAGAACATGGCAACAAAAATGTAAAAGAAGGTAGACACCAAGGGGTGAAATGCGGAAGTCGAACATTGAAGGTCCTCAAAGCTGGAGACACCTATAAATACCTAGGGGTCCTTCTCAATATGCTGGGGACGTGGAAAGAAGAAAAAAGAAAATCACTGCAGGAGCTCAAGCGAAGAATAGACGCACTACTGGCCACCCCCCTCACGCAAAGACAAAAAGAGTACTCCCTGAAGTCAGCCATACTAGGAAAATTCAAATACGGGCTCCACCTCGGAATATACACACAGGGTGAAATACAGAAGGCTGAAAACCAGCTGGGGGCCGCGATGAAAAGAATATACGGACTTCCGGCGAACGGCACTCCTAATGAACTAAACACGGAGGAGAAAGAGGAATATGGACTGGGACTCCAGTCCTTACAGGCAATATATGCACAGGAGGTCTACACGGGATTGGCAGGGGCCGTTCAGAGTGAGGAAGACAAGGGTGTCCAAATGGGATATGGCAAAAGGGAAAGAAACCTCCTAACCAGACAAAGAATGTCGCAAGTCAGCAGGTCCACAGCCGGGCTACTGGAAAAACATTTCGAGGAAAGAGGACACAGCAGCGCAAGAAGCAAGCTAAAGATGGGACTACAAACACAAACAAACACTCTAAGGAAAATGAACGCTCTGAACGAATATGGGATACACGTAAAGGGGGTAGGGAGCCATATGCAGGAACTAGCTAAAGAAACACTGCCTATAATGAGACAGCTGGGGAAGGCAAAAAGGGTATGCACAAACGCGGAAATGGAGGGCACCATTAGAGCAACCAAGCACTCCAGGCGAATGGACAAAGAATACAGAGACCCACAACAGCAGCCTGCGTATACAGGCTCTGAAAAAATGGGGGCAGTAAAAGTAATACGGGAAACGAAAACTCAGCAAGCTACTAAGCAAATAAATTTCACCAAAATGCTCACACTATTCAGAAATTACCCGGACCTCAAAAACCTAACCACAGCAGATGGGAAAAGTGCTATACCAATAAAAACACTAAAGGCAACAGGTGGAAGAAAACACGACAACAAGACGGCAACAAAGATAGCACAAGGCATGATGCACCTATACCCATACATTTGTGAGGCACAGCCCAACGACATTAAGAAACCAGGGGACCACTGGGACCATGTGTGGAACAGAAGGTTGAAACCGGAATACGTACAGGAACGGAAAACAGGAGAACTAGAGAGGTACACCAAAAGTACGGTAAGCATGGAAAACATAAGCGACTGGCCGGCGCAAATAAAGGCGCTACATGAGGCTGGAAATAGCCTGAAGGACATACTGCAACTGCTGTCCATGTACCCACTAGCCAACCAAACAAAACACTTCGAACAGGCAGACGTGGAATGGACGGAACAGGAGAAGGAAACTCTGGGCATAGAAACCAACCAGGAGAAGGAGGAAGATGATATGATGACCGCGAGAAACCCACGGGGAAGAACAAAGAGGAAGACAGAGCAACGAGACAGAGGCCAGTGGTCAACACAAGAGGACCAAATGGACACACTAGGACAAGAGGGAACATACACGCCCGCCAGGATACTGGCGAGTAGACAGTACCTACAAAACTACACCGATGTAACCTCGAAAGTAACACAGTACGAGGTACGGTGGACCAACAGCGAAGGGAGGGAACAAACGACGTGGAGCACAGAAGAAACAGTAAGAACACACCTGCTCAAACACAACCTCTCCTCGGACCACGGATGGCAGAACCTTGTGGAGGAATGGGAAAATGACAAAAAAGATAAAAGGGCCAAACGCGAACCCGTCGAAGAAATACTGGCAGGGCAGCCAAACGGTGAACAGAGATACTGGAAACATGTAACACACCTGGAAATATGCACAAGGGAAACGAACCCGGACCAAGACATTAGGCACACAGGAACAAAAGACAGGCAACTACGCGAGGAAGGTGACACCACCTACTGCTACGAGCCGGATGGGGGCCTTATAGGCACACTAAGCACAACAAAAGTTAGAGAACTGTACGACAGATACGCCGAGGCGGTGGGGGACAGCACGGCACAAAGGCCAACAGAAAAACAACTGGCCAAAAGGCTGAAACTAAGTGTAGAACACAAAATACAGGTCAACACCTTCGAGGAGGAAATTGCACAATTACTGATAAGATACTCCAGTAAAGCAGAAATCAAACACAGAAAACGGAACCTCCAAAACCACTGGACCTTCCCCCCGGAAATGATGGAGGCGGTGCACACGGCCATGGGAGTCCATACAGAGGTGTTTGCCTCGCCACTCAATGTACACAAAAACACCAAAAAATACTACTCACAATACCCACGAGACTCGGTATTTGGGGCCATTGGCTCGGCATGGGAAGAGCGATGGGAAAAACTGGGGTCGTACCAATTCAACCCAGAGTATACGGCAGGTGACCTCTACAAAGCGCTGAAAAAGGCAATTAACTCCACAAAAACAGCAGAACCCGTCCTAGGGGTAGGGATATACCCCACATATGCCAAAAGCCCGTACAGAAAACTGCTAAACAAGCACATGGGATACAGGGTACATGAGCTGCTTGAGATAAAGGAAGGGCAGTTCACCTTCCTGCCACCTGACCACTGGATGCAAGGAAACCTACAGAAACCCAAACAATGTAACTGGAACATGAGAATACTGATAGTAGCAAACGCGGCAGGATGGAGAAAATACTGCCCGGACGCACTTAAAACCCACGACATATTCAGCAAGGCCCTTCTCAAATGCCCGCAAAGCAAAGTTAGGACGATAGGCAGAGCATGCTACATGCACAGGCCTCTGACCCTTAAAGATGCAGACAGGCAACCTAGGTCAATTACAGAATGGGAGAGGGACTGCGTCATAGACCCAGCGCCATGGACAAACCATGAACTACCGGTGGTGCAAGCAATGCCAAGCTGCCACCTGGAAAACCACACAGAGGAAATAATTGACCGCTGGATGGAAGACAGGAAAAAGGAAGGGGAGCACAGAGGAGGGGACAGGGGGCCGAGGCCAACAACCATGGACGTGCTAAGAGCTAACACTACGTGGAGCAGAGAGGAAATAAACAGGGACGCACTGAGAAGATGGGCACTACAGTTTACGTGCCCAGACACAACAGAAGAAGACATAAACGGGGACCAATGGCTGCAATGGGAAAGGGGTGAAATAGAGAAAGCCGAACCACCGCCAGAAAGCCGGTGGGATAACTACGAAAAGGGATACCCAGAGCCTCATAGGAGGCATAACAAAAATGATATGGTCTACACAGATGGCAGCCAAAGAAAAGTCAAAAAGGAAAACGGGGAAGTAGAGGAAGTAACGGCAGCAGGAGTCTGGGACCCAAGAGGGGGACGGGAGACGAGCCATATGCAAAGGTGGACGGGACGCTGCCAAACTGTTAACAGGGCGGAGCTCACTGCCATATATATGGCACTAACACTAGACTCAAACTTGGGAAAAGAAAAGGTCAGCATATGTACGGACAGTCTAACCTCGCTTTACCAAATACAAAACATGAAGAGAAGGCCCCACACCCTGGAAAGGCATGTTCACAGGGACATACTGTGGAAAATAATGAAGCAAATACAAATGTTAAACAGGGAGGGAACGAAGGTGGCCCTATACAAGGTTAAGGCACACGTCGGAATACATGGGAACGAAATGGCGGACGAGGTGGCGAAAAAGGCCTGCGAAGAAGGGGAATACGGACTTAACCACGACAACACGGATACAATAACGCTACTGGCAATAAGTGAGGACACGGGCAGACAACTGGAAGGGCACCAGGCAATACTCAATTATGTAACAAAAAAGATAAGGGAAGCGAAAATGACGGGAAAAACAAATATAATACAAAGGCTAAAAAGAAAACTAGAAACCGGGCCCGAAGAATGGGAGACCAAAAGACAACGCATTGAGAGGGTGGAGGCAGAGTATGCTCAGAAAAGTCGGGAGCTTACAGAAACAGAAACAATAGAAGCCTGGGCAGACCCCTGGACAAATGAACCAGAAGGGAAACAAGAGGAGGAAGAGGAACTAGAACTCCAGAGGATGGAACGACAAGAGGAGGAGGCACTAAGACAGGAGCAACAAGTACAAACAGCTCGACAAGCCAAACAAAAGAGGGGTTACAGGCAAGAAAGCACACAAGAAGCAGAACTGAGTAAGGAAGAGGCAGGGGAGACAAGAACAATACGGAAGGGGGAGACATTAGGACAAGGAAGACTACAAAAACGAAGAGGAACCCGAAACCAGACAGAACCCGACCAACCAGCCCTAAGGGAAGTTGAAGGGCAAAGAGGAACTCAAGGAAAAGTCGCAAGAGGGCCAACGCAGGCACCAAAGCTACAGGAGGCACAGAACAAGGACGTGGCAACACAAGAGGACACTGCAGCCGAGCTCAGCGAGATGGCCCAAGAACAGGACGAAGCACAGGAAGAATGGAGAGCACTCCAAGAAATGTCACGGCAACAGGAAGCAGCACAACAGGAAGCACACCAAGCGAGGGAATGGAGGAGAACCTCGATAGAAAAAATACAGACAGCAACAAGAGAAAAACCAGAAAAGTACATGCAACACCTGAAAGGCGACAAAGCCATGCATAAGCTCTCTAATGAATACTGGAAGAAAGGAACAGAATACCTGAACGAGCATGATGTGACAGTCCTGCTAAGATGCCGGGCAAACAAGCTACCGGCGGGACCGTACAAGAAGCAGCAAGGAGGGGGAAGGGCGCAAAAATGCAAGTGCTGCGGAATGCCCAGACAAGTGAACGCGGGAGGCTTCATACGCACAGCCCATGTGCTAGGAGGATGCACGGAAAGGGAGATAAGGAACATGATAATAAGCAGGTCGGATGAGACCACCAAAATGATAGCAAAAGCAATTAGCAAAGGAAGGAAAGGAGGATGTGTAATAAGAACACATGCGGGGAAAAAAGGGAAGGGAACGAACAACGGGAGACCAATAGAGGACTTCCTGCTCACAAGGGGGCAATGCAGACTGGACGGACGAAACACACCGGCACCAGAACACGGAAAGGACACCATACCACACTATGTAGACATAGTAATGCTCGAGGGAACTGAGAAAGGGAACGAGCAGCCTGGGTACACACACCAAAAGGCAATGGCGGAAGCGGGTCACATACACCTGATAGAAGTAACGTACACAGACGAAATGAGCTGGGAGGAAGCACTGAAGACAAAGTACACAAAATACACACCGCTGGTGAAGCTACTGGAACTATATGGGTACAAAGTGACGCTACATGTGATGGTATTTGGCAACACGGGAACGATATATGAGCACACAGAAAAAATACTGACCAAGCATTTAGGATTTGACAAACAGGAAGCACTACACCTACTCAGGAAAGTACATGACCTAGCTACTGGATATGCAGTAAGCCTTAACAGACTATATAGGAAAAAAGTAGACAAAGAACCAGACTAAGGAAAAAAGAAGTAAGAGTCAAGGGGACTCACAAAGCCCCACACCCCGTCCAAGGGTGTCTCTTTTTCTTTTTTTCTTTTTTCTCCACATGGGTGCTTCTACGATCGATTCATCGATTGAATTACACCACACATCCTGAGCATTTGAGCCGTCGCAAAAAGTTCGAGTGTCACAAAGTGGTCACATGCATAATGCAACATTTGCAACTTTTTGGAGTTGTGTGACCTTTTAAGGTCAATTGTAAGACTCGGAGTGAAAAAAAATTTTCAAAAAAATATTTTCCGGCTCGCCGGCGGCCAAAATCGATGGTTTTTGGCCTGAAAAGGCCATTTTGAGTGCGCGGGTGCTAGAGGATTTCCCGTCGGTGTCCGAATCGCGTGTTTGAACTTCGTGGGACCTTCCAAGGACCATCACGGGTCACTTAGTGGAAGAAATGATGAGAAATTTTTGTTTGGGGTGCTCGCCGGGGGCCAAAATGGCCGTTTCTGGGGCCTGAGCAGGCCATTTTGCGTGCGCGGGGCTATAGGATTTCAGTTAGGTATCCGAATCGCGCGTTTGAAGTTCGTGGGACCTTTCAAGGACCATCACGAACTACTTAGTGGAAGAAATGATGAGAAATTTTAATTTGGGTGCTCGCCGGGGGCCAAAATGGCCGTTTCTGGGGCCTGAGCGGGCCATTTTGCGTGCGCGGGGCTATAGGATTTCAGTTAGGTATCCGAATCGCGCGTTTGAACTTTGTGGGACCTTTCAAGGACCATCACGAACTACTTTGTGGAAGAAATGATGAGAAATTTTAATTTGGGTGCTCGCCGGGGGCCAAAATGGCCGTTTCTGGGGCTTGAGCAGGCCATTTTGCGTGCGCGGGGCTATAGGATTTCAGTTAGGTATCCGAATCGCGCGTTTGAACTTTGTGGGACCTTTCAAGGACCATCACGAACTACTTAGTGGAAGAAATGATGAGAATTTTTAATTTGGGTGCTCGCCGGGGGCCAAAATGGCCGTTTCTGGGGCCTGAGCGGGCCATTTTGCGTGCGCGGGGCTATAGGATTTCAGTTAGGTATCCGAATCGCGCGTTTGAAGTTCGTGGAACCTTTCAAGGACCATCACGAACTACTTAGTGGAAGAAATGATGAGAAATTTTAATTTGGGTGCTCGCCGGGGGCCAAAATGGCCGTTTCTGGGGCCTGAGCGGGCCATTTTGCGGGCGCGGGGCTATAGGATTTCAGTTAGGTATCCGAATCGCGCGTTTGAAGTTCGTGGGACCTTTCAAGGACCATCACGAACTACTTAGTGGAAGAAATGATGAGAAAATTTAATTTGGTTGCTCGCCGGGGGCCAAAATGGCTGTTTCTGGGGCCTGAGCAAGCCATTTTCCGGGTTTTATGGTTTGTGCTACATGTAGGTCAAGGATAACATCGAATTTGCAAGCAACCCATGTCCGTTGCATTCCTATGGGGTTTCGCATTATGATTGCAAGCATATTGGACCATTATAACCCATCAAAGATTAAGTTACACAAGTGCAGCTAGGATACGTTGATGCTCCGCCTCCGGTATTATCAAGTAGTCCTGCCTGCCTACTTTGCGCTTCCTCAGAGCCACTTCCACACACACTATATGATGTGAGTACGTCAAACATTTTCTGCTATTGTCTACAAAGTACTCCGTGCATGTGCTTTCATCCCTCCATTCCAAAAATCTGCCTTCAACAACGAACTCGCCAGGGGTAGCATGCACTCCTGCCCCTGCACTCCCCCCCACACCCGGTGTGTAGTAGTCGTTCTTGATGCCGTCCGCGTCTAGCACTTGATGCACTCCACCTAGCGCCTTCACCAAATAATATTGGTGGTTCTCATCTCCCCCCGATGAGCGTGCAAAGATGCTTCCTCGTGAAACCTCCACTTGCGCCACGTCGTGCGCCTGCTCCGCTGCACGCATCCTCGTTCGCCGCTCTTCCCCTACCGCCTCCGCCACCATCGTGAAAGGCACCCATTCATCCACATGACTCTTATAATGGCACCCTTCACTATCCGGTTGCGGGTGCTCACATTGTGCGTAGCAATAATCGCAATAACATGGACGATCACGCTTCAACCCAACCATTAGTCCAACTCCCGCCCGCACCGAGTGCAACGCCAAAGTGCCATCCACCGTCTTGAAGCCCTGGCCCGACTCGTCGACATCGCCATCCTCCACCAAAAAGAAGAACCGCTGCCCAAATGCCGAGCGCCGGTTGGATCCTTGGTCCTTCGCAAACCGCAATCTCTCAAGGCAGAATTCATACAAATCCCTTGCATTCAATATCTTTCCATACCACTTATCCGTTGTTGCCATTACCGCCAAACTAGCCTCATGCTTCACCGCAACTCCCATTGCATCTTGCTCGCCTCGTGCGTGGGATGTCTCAAAAAAGTTTCGTTGGCACGGTATGCCAAGCCCTCGTACCCATTCCATCGGGCGCCCGCTCTCCACCACATCCGCAAAGGCCGTGCCGCATTTGTTCTGCGCCGCACTCCCATCCGCCCACTCGTGAATGAATTTTGGGAGGGGCAAACCTCTTTTCTGAAAGTACTCCTTGACGATGAGTTTACGCATGTGCTGGATGGCACGGTGGCTATGGGGCATGTCGTTGCCCATAAAGTACAGGTAATCCTTCACAATGATAGGATTCTCCTCCGTGGACTCCACCCCGTCCACCTCCTTTACCGCATGCCGCCATAGCACGCAGCATAGTAGCGAGGCCTGCTTCACAATCCAATGCAAGGATTGGATTGCCCGTGGAATGTTCAATGCATGGTTCTCGCTGAAGTCGAAAAGAAGGAGGCAATGGCCCAAGGGCAAATTCTCCTTGCACTTGTTGAACATGTTCATCGTGTGTTGGGCCATAAAGCAATGGTATGGATATGGCTTTAAAAATGGACAGGTTTGCCCACTCACCCCGGCTAGTTCTTTCACCGCCCAGTCCCCATCTGCATCCTTCCGCACGAACTTGCCCGCGCACGAACACTTCTTGGACTCCCCCGGTACATGCCCCAGCATACACCCTTGTAACTTGGACACGAGCTCCCCTACCGGAGTCTTCTTCTGCACAAACTGTACTCGGTGTTTGTTCTTCCCGTCGTCGTCGGTTCCCACCACCGCGCTCTCGTAGGTACTCCACTCAACCTGCTGGCCGGCCTTTCCTATCTCCGCCTCGCACAGCTTCAGGTTTCGCAACCCCCCGCAATCCTCGCACGACCCATCCAAGCAAGGCATAGCGTGAAACTCCGCAGGCTCTCCGTCTGCCCCCGTTGGCTTCGGGCACAACAACGACGCTACAAACTTTGACGTCGACGAGCCAACCTCGCACCGCCCGCAGACCTTGTCCGGGAACGCCTCCGTCGGCTTTCGATTGGATAGAACTGCCCTCTGCCCCCCTAGCAGAGGGCAACACGTCCTATCCTCGCACTCGCACTTAGAGTGCAATACCTCGTGCGCACGGTTGTATGCTGTCAATGCCAACCGGAAGTCCTCGTGATATCTGCAGCAGCAGGATATCGTGTCCCTCCGGGTAAGCCTGCGCACTTCCTTCGGCTTCTTCTGCTCGAAAGTCCTCAAGCCCACCTTCACATCAGGTTCCTTCTTCTTGAACCTTCTGAACACCTCCAGCTGCGTCATTTCCAGCCACTGCTTTGAGGCCTTTTCAACTCTCCCGTCTTCACGTCGAACCTGTATGACATCCCTTTTGCAGGTGGACACCCGCGTTATCCCTGGGCTGAGCCAGAAGTCCCTTATTTTCTGCAACACTTCGGCGTTCAGGGCGTCCTTTGCCTTCTTCTTCACTTCAGTCACCAAGCCCTTCAGCAGCCCGCTTCCTCGCCTTCCTGCCAGCTCAAGGCCGATACCAGCTTGCAAGTTCCGGTGCCCTAACTGCCCTGTGGTTACCACACCGACTTTTATGCCTAAAACTCCGGCGACCTCTTGCACTGTTTCTGACGCCCCTCCCCCAAACGCCATCGCTGCTCCTGCCAGTTGAATGTCGCGGTCTAGTTTGCAGCGGCTGCTTGCGAGGGAGGCGAAGGCCGCACGTAAGCTGCTCACTATGCCCATACCCACGCGATCCTCTGGTGCACGCATGCCACCACGCACCGCTGTTTGAATGCCGCTGTCCAACGTTTGCACATAGTTCGCGAGCGCTCCTGGTATCAAATCGTCACGCGCGTTCTGAAATACCCCCTGCAGCTTCTTGTTCCAGTGACTTTTGCTTCCCCGCGGGATACCGATAGCAGCGGTAGCGCCCGATCCCCCCTCTTCAGGGACCCGATCAGGGATATCCACTCGCAAACGCTTCCTCGCGCGAGAGTCCGCCTGACGTCGCCTTGCTGCAGCGCGCCGTTTCGCAACAGTGGATACTGGCGTCGTCCCAACTGCAGGCGACGCTATACGCGATTCCACAGCGGGCGGTCTAGGGGATGCCACAGCGGGCGCCACAGCGTGCGCCACAGCGGGCGCCACAGGGTGCGCCACAGCGGGCGCCACAGGGGGCGCCACATCCAACCAGTACTTAGCGAAGGCTGTGATGCGTGAAGCAAGTTCCACGCCACGCTCTACATCTGCTGCATCCACCGGGTACACCTCAGGGAAATCATGCGCCTCTTTGCCAAGGCTTTGCAACCACGGCAGTAAGTCAACTAACACTCGAAGAGAAGACATTGTCCCCGCTAGCTGTTTGGGTGTGGCAAAAGCCACAGGTGGGAACCTGTGCAATTAGTTCCCCCCTTAAAGTCTAAATCAGTTCCATACTGCAGTAGTAGGGCGGTCCGCTGCTGTACTCTCTCTGACTTTGTTTGTAAAAAAGCAGTTCCCAATTCATCACCCCCCTATAATCGTCCAGGCCCTCTGCTTCCATCAAGACATCCCAAGCGCAAGGTAGACAAGCGAGCGCGTACTGGTAGTCGGTAGTATCGTACAAATAGCAATCAGGTCCAAACCATACGTGCACTCTTGCTCTCCTATTGCAATAGTCGCACTTCATGATACTTGAGAGTTTAAGTCTTTCGAGTTTGCACTTTCGCGTCCGGTCTTATGCCCGTTCAGGTCTAGTTCACGCATACACGCATCACCGGCCGCGAGATCTAAGCTCCGATGTGACTGGACTGATCTCGCGGCCGGTGAAACTTTTCTTCATACACATCGGATTATGGTATAATTGCGCAGAAGATGTCACCGGCCGCGAGATCAAAGTCTCCCTGTGACTGGA